>PVKU01005538.1:0-121530 GCA_004027475.1 Anoura caudifer | reverse complement strand
GAGTGGTCTGGAATACATGTGCATGAACAATGACAACTTCCCTGTACTAGTCAGTGTGGATGGTAGACACCATTGAGTGAGCATGTGTACTATGTGGCCATTGCATTGACTAAGTAAATGACTGAGCAAGTAAAGCAATGAACCTGCATCAAATTTTGTGTTAAGCTTGAACATTCCTCCATGGAAACTATTCAGATGATTCAGAAGGCTTTCAGGGATGATGTAATAAGTGCAGTACAAATAAAAGTGTGGCACAAATGCTTCAAAGATGGTCAAGAATCTGTTGAAAGTGATCCATGTTCTGAAAGGCCTGCAACAAGCAGAATACCTGAGAATGTTGAACGTGAATGGGGTGCAATCAATAATTAACAAAGATCAGTGACTAACAGTATGAGGACTAGAGCTGATCTGGGGATTCCAAAAACTACTGTGTCAGAGATTTTAATTCAGGATCTTGGCATGAAATGTGTCATGGCAAAATTTGTTTCATAGCTTCAGCTACCAGTGCAGAAAGAACATGGTGCTGCACCTGCTAGTGACTTGATTAAGACCACTGCCAATGAACCAGATTTCTTCAAGAATGTCATAACTGAAGATGCATCATGGGTCCATGTCCATGATCCCGAAAGGAAGGCTAAGTCATCCCAGTGGAAGTCACCTGGTCCTCCACACCTGAAGAAGGAACAGCAAGGTCAACACAAGATCAAGACCATGTTAACAGTGTTTTTTGATTGGGAAGGTGTTGTCCATCATGAGTACATCCCTCTAGGCCAAACAGTTAATAAAAAGTACTACCTTAATGTACTCAACTACCCCAATGTACTCAACTACCTTCATTGGTTGAAAGACGCAATCGAACAAAAAGAGTCACAGCTATAAGCAACTGTTGATTGACAGCTTCATCACAACAAAGTGTCTGTTCAGGCATCATGTGTTATGTGGAAATTTTTTGTGGAATATGAAATAACCCAGGTGACTCAGCTTCACTACAGCCAAGATTTGGCACCCTGTGACTTCTGGCTTTTCCCAAAACAAAAATCACCTTTGAAAAGAAGGAGATTTCAGACCATCAGTGAGATTCAGGAAAATAAGACAGAGCAGCTGACAATGATTGGGAGAACTGTGTGAGGTCCCAAGATGCCTACTTTGAAGGGAACTGAGGCATCGTGCTGTGTAAAATGTTTGTTGTATCTTGATTATTCTTCAACAAATGTCTCTATTTTTCATAGCAAGTGGCTGGATACTTTCTGGACAGGACTTACATATGATCCTATACGTAGAAATTCTTGTGCAATACACATACATGCACAAACAATGCAAAACTACTAGAACAATTATAAACAAGGTCACAGGATATAAACACAATATACAAAACCTGTATTTCTATAAACAATTCTTTAAAAAAGTAAATTTAAGAAACTATTTCCATTCACAAAAAGGAAACAGAATAAGATGGTTAGTTGTAAATTTAATGAAAGAAGTTCAGTATTTGTACAATAAAAGCAAAAATACTGTTGAATGTAATTAAAGAACATATCAATAAATGAAGAGAAATTCTATGTTCCTTGATCAGAAGATTTAAGAACTTTTGTAAAAGCTGCCATGATAATACGAAACTTTATGTGAAAATGAAAGGACCTAGAAGAGTCAAAACAATTTTGAAAAGGAACAAAGTTTACTTACTATAAAGCTACAGTATCAAGACAGTGTGATATTTGCATAAAAGTAGCTGTTCAGATCAGCTGAACAGAATTAAGTCCAGAAATAAACCCTGGCATTTATGGTCAATTGATTTTTGACAAAAGCATGAAGACAACTCAAAGAGGAAAAGGTAATCTTTTTAACAAACAGTTGTACCCACAACATATACTAAAATTAAGCCAAAATGGATCATAGATATCAATGTAAGCACTAAAGGCATAAAACAACTAGTAGAAAACACAGGAGAAAATCTTCATTACCTTTTGTTAGGCACAGAGCTTTTAAATATGAAACCAAAACCACCAGCCAGAAGAGTCAAAAACTGATGATAAATTGGACTACATCAAAATTAGAGATTTTGTGCTTCAAAAGACACCATTAAGAAAATGAAAGGACAAGCCACAGAGTGGGTGAAAATATTGGCAAATCATATATACAGGGTGGGACTAAAGTGTATTTATGGGAAATGATACAATAATTAGTAAATAATAATAGAGTAAACTCTGTGTTTTGTGTATTTACAGCTGTAAACCTACTTTTGCCCTATATCCAAAATACATAAAGGACTCTTTTTTTAAAATTATATTTTATCGATTGTGCTATTACAGTTGTCCCATTTCTCCTCCATCATTCCCCTCCACCCTTCATACCCCCTCCCACCCACATCCCCCCCTTTAGTTCATGTCCATGTGTCATAAGTTCTTTAGCTTCTACTTTTCCCACACTATCTTGCCCTCCCCCCGTCTATTTTCCACCTACCATTTATGCTACTTATTCTGTGTACCTTTTCTCCCTCTCTCCTCCTCCCACTCCCCTGTTGCAAACCCTCCATGTGATCTCCATTTCTGTATTCCTGCTCCTAGTCTAGTTGTTTGCTTACTTTGCCTTTGTTTTAGGTGTGGCTGTTAATATCTGTGAGTTTGCTGTCTTTTTTACTGTCATATTTTTTATTTTCTTTTTCTTAGATAAGTCCCTTTAATATTTCATATAATAAGGGCTTGGTGATGATGAACTCCTTTAACTTGACCTTATCTGAGAAGTGCTTTATCTTCCCTTCCATTCTAAATGAAAGCTTTGCTGGATAGAGCAATTTTGGAAGTAGGTCCTTGACTTTCATGACTTGGAATACTTCTTTCCAGCCCCTTCTTGCATGGAAGGTCTCTTTTGAGAAATCAGCTGACATTCTGATGGGAACTCCTTTGTAGGTGACTCTGCCTTTATCCCTTGCTGCTTCTAGAATTCTCTCCTTCATTTTAATCTTGGCTAATGTAATTATAATGTCCCTTGGGGTGTTCCTCCTTGGGTCCAACTTCTTTGGGACGCTCTGAGCTTCCTGGACTTCCTGGAAGTCTATTTCCTTTGCCAGATTGGGGAAGTTCTCCTTTATTATTTGTTCAAATAAGTTTTCCACTTGTTGCTCTTCTTCTTCCCCTTCTGGTACCCCTATAATAAGGATGTTGGGACATTTAAAAATGTCCTGGAGGTTCCTTCCTAAGCCTCTCCTCATTTTTTTGAATTCTTGTTTCTTCCTTCTTTCATGTTTGTTTGTTTCTTTCTTTCTTCCTTCTGGTCCACTACATTGAGTCCCAGTTTTTCTCTCATCACTATTGGTTCCCTGTGCGTTTTTCTTCATTTCACTTATTGTAGCCTTCATTTGTTCCTCTAATTTGTGACCAAAATCAACCAATTCTGTGAGCTTCCTAATCACCAGAGCTTTAAACTGTGCTTCTGATAGGTTGGCTATCAGTGCTATGAGCTCTGCATCTGATAGGTTGCCCACCTCCCGGTCGCTCAGATGAATTAGCTCCAGGACTCCGGTCTGTTCTCCTTTTTGAGCCATCCTTGTTTTGTTTGTTTGTTTGTTTGTTTTTTGTTTTTGTCTGGTCACAGCTGTTACGTAGTGAGGGGCGGAGCCTTAGGCGTTCACCAGGGCGGGGCAGCTCAGTCACTGGGTTGTAATGCTGGATGTGGGGGTGGGGTCCAAGAGGGAACTGTGGTGCTTGTTCAGCTCTCTCTTGGATTCCAGTCCCTTTTGCTGCTTTCCCCAAGCAAACTGGCCCCCTCTGGTGCTGATTCCTGGGTGGGTGGGCCTGTGCATGCTCCAGGACCCTGTGGGTCTCCCCAATGAACTCTCCTGTGAGGCTGGGACTCCTTCCCGGCACCTCAGCCCCTACAAGTGTTTTCAATGGGTGCTTTTAGGCTTCACTTCCCGGTGCTGGTGCCCTGTGTCGCGCAGCCTGTCTTGCTGCCCATTTTCACCTGGTTTATCTGTGCGTGAATGTGTGTCCGCAGTCTGCTTGGCTGCCTGTGCGCCTGGAGTGACTGCGCACCCGGGACCACCGCCAGCTTATCCTGCCTTGATCCAACTCCGCCAGCCACAGACTCCGCCCCTCTTATTGGTCTGGGTGAATCGTTGTTGTTGGACTCCTGCACAATTCAATTTTCTCTCTGTCCTGGTTGGGTTTTCTTTTCTTTTTTTTTTTTTGGTTCTATATTTTTGTTGTCCTTAATCTTGGTTGTGAGAGGAGGCACAGCTTGTCTAGCTATGCCTCCATCTTGGCCAGAAGTCCATAAAGGACTCTTAATGCTTAATAATAAGACAATCCAGTTACAAAATGAGCAAAATGGCATACAAATGGCTAATAAGTACATTAAAAAGTATTCAACATTATTAATTGGAGAAATTAAAGCCACACTCAGTTACCACTAATTGCATAAGCACTAGAATGGCTATAATTAAAAAGACAGACAATATCAAGTGTTGACAAGGATGTGATGAAACTAGAAAGTGGATCCTCATAAATTGCTGGTGGAAATGCACATCTGCTTTGCAAAATGCTTTGGCAATTTCTTAAAACAGTTACACAAACTTACCAAAGGACTCAGAAATCCCATTTGTTTTTTTTAAGCACTTGTGAGCCTTCAATAAACTTCCCTCCATGTGGCTTCAAGCTACCAGGACACAGGCCTCACCAACACCCATCATCTTGTCCTCAGCTCCTCCAAGGAAGAATTGGGCCTTCATGATGACAGTCTGCTTTGGGAGCTTCCCCTTCCCCAGGACTTTGTAGTAGCCTGATCGCACCAAGGTGATGATAGGGGCAGCTCCAGTCTTGGGTTGGCTCACTAACCAAAGTCCACAATTTATCAAGGTTGACAGTCGGGTCAGAATCTCTGGATCTTCTTTAAGTGGTCATGCCTCATACCAATTTTCCCAAAGCAACCTGGGTGATATTTGTCAGAGTTGATCCTGGGACGATGCAAGTCACCAGCATTGCCTTGGCCTTCTGGGTCCTTCCTGTGCTTGCTGATGCAGCTGTGCTGTGGCTCACATGGCCCCAAAGCTTCCAGGTCCTCCTCAGTCTGGATGGCATGTTGGTGGCCAAGATGCAACAGGGAAGGAAGCCTCTGCCAGAAATCCAGCTCTTAACAATCTATGCGAGAAATGAAAACATATGCACAAAGAGTTGTATGTAAATGTTCACAGAATCATTACCATAAGAACTTCAAACTGTAACCAATCCAAGTATCTATCAACCTGAGGAATGGTTGATAGATAAATAACTGGCTGTTGATAAATGCAATGTGGTATAGCCATACAATGGAATATTATTCAACAATCAAAAGAAATTAAACAATGATACATGCTAAGGCATGAATGAACCTCATAAACATGGTAGATGAAAGAAGCCAGAGTCACAGGGGTACATACTGTGTGGCTTGATTTATATGAAATGTACAAAAATGCACATTTATAGAGACAGAAATTAGATCAATAATTGTTGGGGCTGAGGATCTGTGAGTGGGGACTGACTACAAACAGGCTTGTGGAAAATTTGGGGAGTGATGGAAAAGTTCTAAAATCAGTCATGTTGATTGCACAAATTTATACATTTGTTAAAAATCACTGAATTGTGCACTTATTTATGATATATTAACTATATCCCAGGAAAGTTTTTAAGTTGTTAGAGGGGGGAAAATGTTGGCCAAGAAAAAAATATATAAGATTGAGCTCTTCTTTAATCACATAGCCTGCTTGCTTACTTAAAAAAAAAAAAAGATTTTATTTATTTATTTATTTATAGAGAGAGGGGAAGAAAGGTAGAAAGAGAGGGAGAGAACCATTGATTGGTAGAGGCCTCCCGCTAGGGACCTGGTCTGCAACCCAGGCACGTGCTCTGATCAGGAACCAAACTGGTGACCCTTTGGCTCAAAGGCCAGTGCTCAGTCCACTGAGCCACACCAGCCAGGGCAGCTTGCTTACTTTTACTGTAGTTCTTAATTATACTCTTTTCAAATCAGTTGTCTTATTCTCTGACTTACATTCCCCATTATAAATGTAAATAGAAGCATAATTGATTAAATTGGTAACTATTCAGGTCATTATTCAGCATTCTTTAGGTCTTGTGTTGTTCCACTTATTCATGCACTCATTCGATGATTCCTGTACATGCCTTGACCGAACCTGCAACCTTGCCATATGGGGATGATGCTCCCTGGCCAGAGCCTTCAGCATTAGGCTGTAGGTGGAGTGTCTCTGTTTTGGCCAGCTGACATCCCAAGCACCTGGCACTGAAACCAGAGCAGAAATCAGGAAGAGCCAGGAAACTGAAGAGAACAAAGGTATACACTATGCAATTCCTAGGAGGTGTGCTTTGAGGAACTGTTCAATACACTCTAAGAGTCCAGTGTGAGAATCCCACTGTGAGGACTATTAGTGCATCTGCCTATCATCCCAGGTCAGGGAAAGGATGCTAGCCTAGAGGAGAAAAAAAACAGAGAGAGGACTGGAGGAAGAGAAGAGATAGAACAAACTGTTAGGAAATAACCTTGTTACCAGCAATTTCTATTATTCCAAAGTAGTGCCCAACTGATGAGCTGCTAGACACATGTGAGGGCCATTTGTATTATCAGATAAACTGAAAACATTTGGTTCATGGCCCTAAAACAGTGACTCCTAGAGACTCAAGATCACATTTCATAGCTTTGGGGAAAACCAGAAAAGAAAAGATTGGGCAGCTGTCCAAAAAGGAAATGCCTTCTGCCAAACCAGGTTGCCGAAGCTTCCTCTCTACACAGCCTGCCTGGCAAGAGTGGGGTCTGAGGCAAGCCCTTCACAGCCTCCCATCAGACAAAGGATCTTATTCGTGAATCAAAGTTTACTTCAACAGTGTGACAGGCTGGGACAGGTTTGCATCTCATCCCTACTTTTCCCCGTAAAAGACAGAGAATAAAATTTAATGCTAGCTCCACGTGTGTGCATGTGGATGTTTACATGGTTTGATAAGACGAAGAAAGGGAAAAATTGGAGGTGGTCCTCAGAGAAGATAGTGTTTCTTAAAAGCCCACAGGAGAAGCACTTTTAGGCACTTATCTTTCATTTAGTCCTTCCAGCAACATTATAAACTGGGTATTATTATACCTCCCTTAAAGATAAGATACTGAGGCTCAAAAATCAGGTAACATTACATATTATATACAGGTAAGAACTTAAGGCTCAAAATCTTAAGTGACCAATGTTACATATTTACTGAGCAGCAGAGCTGGGATTGAGCAGAAAAGGTCCATACCAGCCCTGAGCACCTACCCCACCTCTGCATCTCCCTGTCCTTTCCATTATACCACACTGTCCATTGAAGTTTGGATAGCTAAAAAAAAAAAAAAAAATGTTCAGCCTTTCAGCCCCAGCACTCTGATTCCTTGTTTCTGGATGATAATAAAGCAACCAAAAGTCCTCCTGGGAATTCTTTTCTCCCCTGGGGCTAGAAGCCTAGGAAAACACCACCGCACCTTGAAGCTTCACTAACAATCACAGTTATAAAGGCTGGAGTCGTTGCTGAGAGGATATTATTAACAAATGGCTTAAGAAAAACCTTCAGAGCTTTGCAGCCACCCACACCATTTGTAAAATCTTAGGGAAGAAACCCGATCCAGAAAATGGTTGGGAAGAAACAAACCCCAGTGTCAGAAATATAAAGGGAGGAGGATCATTGTCTTTAGACAACTTGTTTTATCATGAACAATAAAAGTGTTCCAGTTGATTGAACAAAAAATAACCCAAAACAAGGCTATTTTTAAAAAGGCATTTATAGGACTGCAGGTTTCATTTCCTTTGCCTTTAGATCTTTCGCCTCTCATTCTGAGCAGCAGATGCTGTCGTGTAAGGAGGACCACCTGCTTTCCAGGGCATCACTACAACAAATAGCTTTGAGGCAGAGAGCAGAAAGATCACAGGATGAAAAGGAAAGAATTAGAAAGGGGGAAACGGGAAATTAAGAAGTTGGCTTAATGCACATCTTCTGAATTATTCAACTGCTAAAAAGCTGACAGATTTCTTTTGACACTTGACTGTCTCACTCTGTGTCTACATCCATATCCCATTTTTTAAGGACCTACTTGAAGAGAATGCTGTCCATCTGCACAGCCTAGTTTTGTGACATATTTATCTTTCCTTGTAAAGTGGAGGCATAGAAAATTTATAGAACATGGGTATTAATTAAACGGTGTTTTAGTCTAGGGAAGTTACTCAGCTTTAAAATGACTCCCAGGGGTGAATCTTTTGGTAAAAGATATATTCTCCTGGAAGTTAAAATTGCGCACATTTACTCACTCCTTCCCCACATCAAAACAACTTAGAAAGTATTTTTGAGTTCCAAAGTTTCTGAAGATGTCATAAACTCTTACTTGAAGCAATAGGTATGACTTGAGTCATTTGAAATTATAATATCAAGGGCTAATCATTTTGAGAGAACTGGGCCCTGACATGCCAAGAAAAATAAGAAATTAAGGAAATTATTCATATAATTCCAACCAAATTGACACACTCACCTGAAACACACCAGTAATAAAAGTAAAAACAGGAAAACATTTACAGTTTGGAAGTGTCAGGAAATGATTTGTTTTAGAAAGCTGTATTTTCCACATATTGAAGGTTTTCCTTTGATTAAATATGCAAATACTATTTTAAATTTTAACTGGTTTTAACATCTTTGTCAAATATACATTGCTTTGCCTTCTTCAACAGTGTTTATTTAGTTATAATTTACTCTATTAATGCTTTCAAAGAATCTCAGAGAACAATTAAACTATATTCAAAAGCAATTTGAACTCTTTTTGATCCCAGGACCTTTGTCATCAAATACCAGTGACAGTATGACACTATAATGAGGCAATGCCCTTGGGAAGATAGCATAATTGGTCCTCTTACTTTGTGGCGGTTGTACACTCTCCTCCAGTATTGTTTTCATCCCACTGTGTGTTTTCCTTTTTTTAATTTTTATTTTAATTGTTGTTCAAGTACAGTTTTTTGCCTTTTACCCCCATCCTAGCCCACCCCCCAGCCCTCCCCACCTCCCTCCCATTTCCACCCCCCCTAGTTTTTGTCCATGTGTCCTTTATACTTGTTCCTGCAAACCCTCTCCCTTTTCCCCTAAAATTCCCTCCCCTCTCCCCTCTGGTCACTGTCAGCCTGTTCTCAATTTCAGTGTCTTTGGTTATATTTGGCTTGTTTGTTTTGTTGATTAGGTTCCTGTTAAAGGTGAGATCATAAGGTATTTGTCTTTCCCTGCCTGGCTTATTTCCCTTAGCATAATGCTCTCCAGTTCCATCCATGCTGTGGCGAAGGGTAGGAGCTCCTTCTTTCTTTCTGCTGCGTAGAATTCCATTGTGTCAATGTGTGTTTTTAGAGTTGCTCTGTCCCTTCCCTTGTTGCCAGACAATTGCCCTTTGCTCATGTCACAGGGCTCCCTCTGAGAGTCTCCTCCTTCTTACAAAGGATTACTTATAATATTCCACAAGCTTGGAAACCAAATGACCCATTAGGATAAAAAGGCACTAAGTCAGGGCTCAAGAGAAGAACTTCTAGGCATAATATGTAATCACATCATAGCTTCCCAGCAACTACAAAAAAAAAAAAATCAAAACAAAACCAAAAAACAGGTTGGAATAGCTTTCTCCATGAGTACTGATGACAGATGAAATTCAGGGCACAATATTTGGGACCGACATATACTAAAAAATTATTTGTTATTTACCTGATTTCAAATTTAACAGGACATTCTATATTTTCATTTATTAAGTGTGTCACCTGTAAGAGATGCAGCTTACCTGCATCTGCCTGCTGTAGCCACCAGGCTATTGATTGTGATGGTTAAGTAGATTTGACCCCAACCAGATGGCTCTCAAGGAAGTTTTTAAGTCTAGATAGTATGGCAACAAAAACATTCATTGATAAATAACTAAAATCAAACTCTCTGTAAAGAACCATATACATTTTTTCTATGTAGTTAACATGTACAAAAACTTATCAATAAATTGAAAAGATCACCCCCCAGAATCTGGTATTGATCCTCAGCTTCTTTTTGTGATGTAACATGTCTCCTGCATGCCTGAAGGAAGAGCCTCTGAGTTAGGCTGATCTTTATTCCTAGTTTTGCTGATATTTTTGTGCCTATGTTGTCTGTGTTTGGGCATTATAAAAATGTGAAGCTAGTTAAAAAGTATTCTTAGTTTCTGTTAATGTAATTGTTTAAATCAACTTCAATAAACACAGCTTCAAATATTGATTTTTCTGGGGTCTTTAGCCTCCTGGAACCTAGTCTGCAAAATCACCTTTAGAATTCACATTTTTACCTTGGATAGCTTGTTTTGGCTTTAACCGAGACACTGCCAACATGTACAAGTTAATAGTCTAAACCTTTTGGCAAGGAGATTCTTGTATGGCCCAACCTTCCAGTGTAATAACAGTGACATCCCTCCCCTCTACTGCTACACACGCAACCCAGTCAGAGTCACTAAAAATCTCAAATGCTGATGCTGGTGGCCGTTTAAAACTTTCTTTTTTGTTTTTGAATTCATTTCAGGTAAAATGGTTGTCTCAGTAATTGAGATCTGGATAAGTAAGATGTTTCAGCATTGGAGCAGACCAAATAAATTAGAATAATTCTCCACTTCAAAACATAAAATGTAGATGAGGCCATCACTTCCTTGGTACTCCTGACAAAATGTAGAATACAAACTAATCATAAGGAAAAGACAAATCCAACTTGTGGAACATTCTACAGAATAATTGTCCTATATTTTTGAAAAGCGTCAAGATCAAGAAAGACAACATCTTAACAACTCCTCTAGACTGAAGACTTAAGAAACATGACAATAAATGTGTTATGTAATCCTTGATTAACCTGATCAAAAATAGATATAAGGAATTTTATTAGGATAATTGATGAAATTTGAATATAGATAGTAGATTAAATAATAATATTGCATCAAGTTAAATTTTTCTGATTTTAATAACTGAACTATGGTTATTTAAGAGAATGACCTTATCTAAGAAATATATAGTCCAATGTTTAGGGATAGAGGGCATGATATGGCCAACTTATTCTTGATATACACATGTAAGGAGAGAGAATAATAAAGTAAATTGGGGCAATGTTTATACTATTGCAAGAGTATATGCAAGAGTTCTTTATACTATTCTTGAAACTTTTCTGTATATTTAATATTTAACAAAAGTGAAAAAGTAAGGTACATAACATTTATTTTACTAATAACTAATATAAGACCTTTTTAAAATGTCAAAAATAATCCTATATGCAATTGTACTATTAAATAAAATGTCACTTGACATTTCATAGTACTAAAATAATTGTAACAACACTATATGTAATTGTACCATCAAAATGTAATGTCACTTGATCATTGAAAAAATAATCACAGACCTAATGATTCTGACATGTCCATGAAGGAAGGACTTCCTCTTAACTACAGGCTCAATAAAAGAACCATTACTTAATAAAATAAAATAAAATAAAATAAAATAAAATAAAATAAAATAAATAAAATAAAATAAAATAAAAACCAACACCTTAAAATTGAAATAGAATGAGTTGTTTAGGGCAGCTAAATAGAAGAAATACGATAAAAAAAGTGTGATGACCAATTCCATCTGATGATACTATACCTCAAATTCCTTGGAACTTACATTATTCTGATTCTAAAAAGTAAAAACTCAGTTCACAGACATTGAGGGAAAATGGTATATTAAATAGCTACATTGGTTCCCTTCATAATGATGAAATCCAAATCAAATTATAGAGATCCAAAGTCTTCTTGAAAAATTCTCATATCTAAATATCTTTTAAAAACACCCAAGTTTGTGGGCTTTCCAGTTTCTAGTTCATATAAGGAGCTTGACAGTCACCACTTCATTCTAACAACAAATAAGAAAGATGAACAGACTGAGAAAGCAGCAACTCCTCTTGAATCTTTAAGAGAGAGCAACAAAGACAAACCACTGGGCCCTAGCCTGGAAAGACAGAGAGATGAATACAGGGAGTCACAGCTTGCATGGGTTAGAAATTAATGAGCACAAACTTCTTATTGGAAATCACTTGAACAGAAACTGGTGCAGGGAGAGTTCAGGTGTAGAAAAACCTAAAATGTCATTGACAAATTACTGGCAGTTTAGTGTGTACAACTCTGAGAATTAAAAATTTTAAGAGGAACTAGTAATTGCCCCCTTGCCCCCTTTATTTTTGTAAGATTTACCTCTAGGAGCTCAAAAAGTATTCATTGTGAAAACAAAATTCATCTAAACGCAGACAGCATACTGTCTGCATTAACGTAACTTTATTATGCCACTGTCTAAATCAACATTATTTCATTATCCCAGGAAAATCTTGTCCAGGATGATAGAAGTTGTAAACAGCTTATTTCTTATTTCAAGACTTCCTTTATGAAGCCATTTAAATAAACATTATACTGTCCAATTTTTCAATAGATAGCATCAAGAAGCTGAAACAACTGCTTACTCTCCATGATTCTCTGAGCACATTCCTCTACATTTTTGCCTGGTTGTGTCAACTAATGCTGAACTATTATATCATGATGGTTACCCAGTCCTGACGAAGTGCCCACATTGAAAGACTTGACTTAAATGAGACTCCAAAAGTCCATAAATATCCTGATTTTGCCATCTTCCCTCTGAGATGCACTGAAACTCTCTCAAGATAGTGGTTGGAATTATACAAGTATTTGCTCTGTAACTATTACCTTTACCATGGTAAAAAATAAACTCATCTTTGTCTCATTAACAGGTTGTTTTGATTTTCAGGGAACCATCATCACATATTTGACTGAGTTTGTGAATGAAGCAAAGAAACCACAGGCAGCATATTCAGGTTAGAGAGTCAGTGCGCTTTGGCACCACACAGCATTCCTGCTAACAGCTTAAGCACCCAGTACTTTGCAAAGAATAACAGAGAGGCAAAGATTTTCATAGAAATCAATTTATAAAAGTCTGATACTTAAAGATTCTGCCTTATGCAAGATCATTAAGAATGTCTAAGAATAGATCCTCAGGACAAGATATTAACAATTCTCAGCAATTCTCTGAGAAATTACAAATAGACCTTCAAAACAAGACTGCTTAGCCCACACTTCAAGCTTTCTAAGAAAAAGTGTACTCTCAGCATGCCTGGACAAATATGCTTCACGGCCAACAAGTTTGCCAATGTCTCAACAACCCTGACCCTGAGAAACTGGAGTTCCTTTCATCAGAAGAGGCAGAAGATCCAAAGTTTCTAACCATCACCATGATCATTACCACCAACAACACCTCAGGATAAAACAACAGTGCTAAGGGTGGATTTGGGGGGATCTTAGGATGGAGTGGATGTGTTCTGTGTGTGAGATGGATGTGAATCTTTGGGGCCAGTGGACTGTGGTAGGTAAAGATTGGACCCTAAATGAATACTTATCCAGTAAATTATTCTGTTCTGTTCATTAGGAATCTAGATCAGAGGAAAACAAATTGAGTTATCTAGACTTAAGAAACAAGCCAGTCAGTGGAGGTCTGGGATCAAAATCCAGGTCTCAACAATTCTTGTTTAAAGCTCTACCCACTGTATCATAATGTAATCAGTATTTGCTCCTCAGAAAACATATAATGAGCTCAGTATTAATTCAGATTAATATAATCTGAATAATTAATTCAGATTTAGATGTTATTGATATCAATAGTTTCCAGCAGGAGCTTATAACACAAGTCCTCACAAATGCTGGTGTTTTCCCTTCATACCCCCAGGGCAGCTTCTGTCTTCCAATATTATCAATTAAACACTGATATTGTGTTCATATTGCCTTATGTGAGTGTTTAAAAATTGACATGGCCTCATTGCTCAATGCACAATATTATTTAAAAGGTTCATTTCCTTGCCATTTAATCACGGAGTCCAATAATTTATTATTCACTTCATTTAGGACCATTTATTGGTTTGGTTGGCAATAGTTTTGGAGCTACAATTTGGCAATCCTGATTAAGTCATGCCCAGTCGCCTCATGAAAATAAGAGGAAAGAAAGAAGGATGGAAGGAAGGAAGGAAGGAAACTTATTTTTTTTTTTTGTCCTTTCATTCAGAGCTCTTTCTGGTAGAAGCCATAGGTCAGTATAGATCAAATTTTTATTCAATATTCTGACCCTCTACTCTCAGTAGGGATTTAGTAAGATAATGGTTTTCTCTAACATTTCATATTGCAAATTATGTTTTTTTCTTCTCTTTTGCCTTCTCCTAGAAATCAGAATTTCTACTGCAATGGATAAAACTCTAGGGCAGAAACTAGACTTCTATTGTAGCTCCAACTCTTTCTCTTTCAAGTTATGCAGTTTTGGGAAGTTGTTCTGGGCCTTGGTTTTGCATCTAAGAAATAACAGGTAATTTGTAAGCTCCATGCAGCTCTAAAATTCTATAATTCTCTATTGAACCAAATTGAAATGATACTCAGTATCTTTTTCTGAAGCATTATTTTGTGTCACTAGTTTGGTATTACTATGTTTATTACTTTTTAGTAACTTGGAAACACCTCGCATTAACTATACTAGCAAGTAGAAATGAAATTGGGAATAGAAATAATGATAAAACTCCCATCTAATGAGCATTTAGTACATGCCTAGCTCCATGCTAAGGTTTTACACCTTTTATTTAATCCTCAGGTCAGTGCTCTGATAGGATTATTACTTCCATTTTTCAGATGAGGAACTCTCGGCTTAGAATGGGTAGGTGACCCCAAGGTCACGCTGCTAACTTAGCAGCAGAGCTCAAATCGGAACCTTCACCACCAGATGCCAAACACTGTACTTCAAGCTTCAGATTTCCCATCACCACCTGCCCCTTTACTTGTGTGATGGTTAATCAAGCCCAACACTGTTAGACTGGGCAGTGGGGCTGGAGGTTACCCAAAAGGCCATGTACACTGTGTTTCATACCCTCCATCCCATACCCCCTTTGGAGCACACTGGCAGGAGATTTAATGGCTTTGAATGAGGGCTCACTCCATTCTGCTTTCAAATGTTTCACTTCTCGGGGTCTCTCCTTCTCTTGCCAGCATTCCCCATGGCTTTGAGAATCCAGAGAATTAGAAGGTAGATCTTCTGGAAAATCTGAAAGACCAATTGCACCACCACAATTCCAAAACACTCCCCATTACCAACAGAGAATTGCTGGCAGAAATTGACCTATATTTTTCCTATTTTTAAAGAAATTATGGTAAAATTAGTATGTGCCAAATAAAAGTTTAACACTGATCGAAAGGTAAAAGTAAAAAGTTAGAGTTAAGGCCCTGGCTGGTGTAGCTCAGTGGATTGAGTGCAGGCCTGCAAACCAGAGCATTGCCGGTTTGATTCCCAGTCAGGGCATAGGCCTGGGTTGCAGACTATATTCCCAGTACGGAGTGTGCTTGAGGCAACCATACATTGATGTTTCACTCCCTCTCTTTCTCCCTCCCTTCCCCATCTCTCTAAAATAAATAAATAAAATCTTTTAAAAAGTTAGAGTTACCTGGAATTTAATAGTTAACATTAGAAATCATTTTTATTCCCTGGAGGATAAAAAAATGAGTCAAGCTAAAAATGAATGGAACTGCCTTTTGATCCAGTGATTCCACTGCTGGGACTATACCCTAAGAATCCTGAATCACTAGTTCAAAAGAACCAATGCACCCCAATGTTCATAGCAGCATAATTTACAATAGCCAAGTGCTGGAAACAGCATAAGTGCCCATCAATAAATGAGTGGATCAAAAACTGTAGTACATTTACACAATGGAATACTATGCAGCAGAAAGAAAGAAGGAGCTCCTACCCTTCGTGACAGCATGGATGGAACTGCAGAGTGTTATGCTAAGTGAAATAAGCCAGTGAAAGACAAATACCATATGATCTCACCTTTAACTGAAACCTAAACAAAAAACAAACAAACATGCAAAGGAGAACCAGAGACATGGAAATAAGAACAAACTGATAGTGAACAGAGGGGAGGTGGGAGGGGGATAAGGGGGGAAAGAAGGGGAAGGGTCTAGTCAAGGAACATGTATAAAGGACCCGTGGACAAAGACAATGGGGTGAGGGTTGACTGTGGGAATGGGGGGTGGGGGGGTGGGATGCGGGAGAGCAATGAGGGGAAAAACTGAGACAACTGTAACTGAACAACAGTAAAAAAAGATACTTTTAAGTATAGAGAAAAAGAGTCTGTACAAGTCGCTCCACTACTCAATATGGTAGGAATAGAATTGACACCCAGTTTCCTGACTCTCCTGGTTTGATGGTTTTTTTTTTTTTTTTTTTTTTTTATTACTGGGGAGTTCTGGTTAAAAAAGAACACCAGACACACGAGAGAACACCAGGGCAAAGATTGAAAGAGGCAAACACTGCAAAGCTAAGAAGAAGCAAGGATGAATCCCCCCCTGTTGTTTTAAGCCACAAAGCTTGTGGTAATTTGATTTGATAGCCTGAGGAAATTAATACACTTGCTCATTAAAGTAATAGTATTGCTGCCTGTTGGGTATAAGTTGTGAAGGATGTGCCAGGAAGACAGGGCAAAGTACCGTGAAAGAGTGAGAGCACTGGTCTGAGAGTAAAATGCCCTAAGTTCAAATAAGGAGGAACACAGACACCTCCCCAATGAAAATGTACTTAGCAGTTTTTTGCATAAAGCTTCCTGTGATTTTCTGGGCAAATATAAACATACCTTTGCCTATTCTTTTGTTTAACACAAATGGGATTATACTCTTCTGTTTTGCCACTTGTTTTTTCCACTTGATATATGATGCACATATTGACATTGGTCACAAAGAGATTTGCCTCATAATTTGATGGCTACAAATATCTTCATTGTATGACTCTATCACAATACATTGAACCATTTTCTGTACAAGGACATTTAGTGTGTTTCTGGTGTTTTGTTGTTTTAAACAATGATTCAATGACAGCAGTCTACGTGTATCTTTGTGTTTTTGAAAAACATGTCTGTGGGATAATTTCTTAGAAATTGAACTGTGGGCCAAGGGGCATGTGTTACCCAATTATTTTCCAAAGGATTGCATCTAGTTTTACCCTCACAGTGTTTAAGAGAACTCACTTTCCCACATCACTGATCATACTAGGTATTATCAACAATTTTAATCACTGCTGGCCTATATTTTCCATATTCCTCGGATGTAATTGGGTAGGGGTGTGGAGAGAAAACTTCTATGCCTGGCTTATGACCTAACCTCAAATAAAAACTCAGCGTAATGTTATTTCTCTCATCTAAGGCAAAATATCCTCCAAGATAGATCACATTGTAGTTTTGTTCCCTCAACCCTGACATGGAGTGTTGGGTTAATCCCAGCCGCTCCTCATCATCTTTCAGGGGATTCTTGCCATGACCTGAAAAATATTTTGAATTACCAAATCTTGGTTTGATGACTTAAGTGAATTTCATGCTGCTCCATCAATCATATGCCAGATAAATTTGTCTGTCGCACATTGTACCTTGGGTCTCTGTTTCGGTTGACTCAGATTTTATTTTGTGATTGTTTGACATTGATTGGCAACATTCCAGGAAATAAAGATACAAACTTGATAGTCTTTGCCAGAATGCCTGCAGAGCAGGCTGCTGTATTTATTTAGGATAACTTGCCTCTTTTTCACCCTGATTTTGTATTTGTGCACATTGGCTTCTCAGTTGCATGGCTGATCTAGGTCCTGAAACCTCCTTTTTTGTCAACAGGAAAGCTACTTGCAGAAAGTATATTGGAGGGACCCACATGACCTCGTTCTTATCCCAGTTTATTTGCTATCTGTTTGCAGAGCCCTGTGAGTGACATCCCAAGCAGCAGCTCTGCTGCTCTGCAAAGGCACCATTCTCAGCGCATCCTTGCTGGGAGCTGCAGCCTGCGATGCCAGCAGCCCAGCTCTCTGCGGTGGTTTTCTCTGCATCGCTGCTCCAGGCCCCACCACCACCAGCTGTCTGCCTCTCAGCAGTGTGGGATGTAAATGCCCTTGTGTTTCCAGCCCTCCTTCACCATTTCTTGACATTTTTCTATAATCTGGAGGATGCTCTGAATTCCCCACCTCTAGTTCCCATTATGAGGCAGGGAGAGGGGGCTGCAGGCTCTTTTTAAAAACAAATGAAAATTTTTATGTTATGTAGAGTTGACCACAGTAAAAGGAAAAAAAAAAAAGAACTGAGAGCATCCTATTATTTTTCTTCCCCACAGTCACCTAAATAAGGTATTTACCAAGTGGGGTTGGTCCAGTATGCATTGCTATATGTCTTAATAGAGAAACCTGAGGGCGACTGGGCCTTTTGTAGCCTGACCCCCTGACTTCCAGGCTGCTGATGAGCTGTCAGTGATGCACTGTGTTGATGCTGTTGGGGGTATCAAGCACATCCTCTAGCAGATCTCATTCAGATAGCATGCGATTAGATCATGAATTTGAGCTTCTGCAACTTTTGTCTTGAGGTTACGGCACAGCCATGCGTATTTTCACATCTGGGTTTCTTTTCATCTCCCTTGTACAGTACTTCACGCTACAGGAGCGCACAGAGTCACAGTGAACAAAGTGTTGCCCAGACTGCTTGTGCATGTACTCCTCCACCTAGCTGCTTGCTCTCTCGGCCTCAGGAAAGGCTGCCTTGATCTTCAACATCCCCTCCCCAGCAGTTCTGCCCCACCTCACAACTGCCCCAGCTCTAACTGGGAGGAAATAGCAGACACCATCCTTTTCATACCAGATCAGGTCTGGGTGGGGTCTGGGCAGGGGCCTGAAAAAGGTGAAAATCAGTGAGAAGTGAAACCGAGTGCCAAAAACAGGATGGGCATTAAAATGGAAACGAGAAGAATCTCAAAGAAGAATTTTGATCCCAGCAGCATGACCTGCCTGCTGCACCTTCTCACACGCTGTGTTAGATGGACATGCATTAGCAGCCAAACTGCCATTCCCTCGCGTCGGCTGGTGTCTGGAAATCATTTTAAATACCATTTACTAGCATTTAGATTATTTTATGATAACGCAGTACCCATTGAAAGGATTATTAAGCTCATATTTGCAGTAGCCTGGGAAAAAAATAATAAAACTTATCTCTTGAAAAGATGATTCCCACAATTGCCCCTTCAGCAATTATTCACTTAGGAGCTGCTCTGCCTGCATTAGAACCTGAGATAAACTGGCAGACGCTAATGCAGGGAGGGCTCTGCAGTGGATTTCCCCTTTAGGATCTCAGGCTCTCATTACCCACCCGGACACACAGGACCCTGGACCCCATTTTCTTCAGTTTGGTGTCGCTGTTATATTGTTTGCTCTGAGCCAAAGTAATTTCTTTTCCTTTCCATATTCCTATTGCTCCTTTGATAATGGGTTTCCAGAGCAATACTGCAAATAATAAGCCAATGGTCAGAGCCCGTTTGCTTGCCTCCAAAAATAATACCTCATTAAGCAGCAGATCTGGGCTTTTCTCTGTGGAATGAGGAGATTTTATAAAAATCACCAGTTTTCATGGCTCACAGAAGCCCATAATTCACTTTGAGGAAGGTAATATTGCAAAGTTAAACCTGGTGAGCTTCTCAGTGGGCACCTGAATGTTGAAGCAGGTCAGTGGTGCGCTAGTCTTGGGAGAGCCAGTGTCATTATACATCTCTTCTCAACTCCAAGTTCAGTGACCTGATGTCAGGTTGGTAGCCTGTAATGGGCCATGAAAATTGGGAAATGCTCCAAATCAGAACTTCCTTCATCTCTGTCTTTTCTGTTGTTGTTGTTTGTTTGTTTTACAGAACTGATGATTAAACATTTGCTACACTTCACCACCTGGACTCTCCAGAGTGAAACAGCTAGGTAAGAACCAAGACTCATTCATTGCTGGGGGCTGATCAGGAAAGTGAGCTGGACTATTCCCTGGGCAGCACCAACTCTGTCACCAGGCTCGTTGTTTCTGTGCAATTCATTCACTCCGATACCTAGAATTTCAGCTTCTTGCATAGACTAAGAAATTCCTGCAGCGAAACTACCACGAGCCTGATTATACTTGATTTTGAAAGTGAAAAAGTCTTCTTTTCAATAATTTAGTTATGAAAAACATGAGAGGTTGGGTGCACAGTGCAGGGTTTTGAGAGCTAGAGAATGGGAGAGGACTGCTCCTGTTACTACATCCACCGTTTTCCTAAAACACTGAAAGCAGAACAAGTCCCAAAGTCTGTTTTTAATTCCTTTAGCTTAATCTTCAATTATTATTGAATCAAAATTTCATTATTTAAACTTATCATTATATTCTAACATGAAGGAAAAAATTGATTGGGATAAATGATATAAAGGAAAGAGAGTTCTTGAGAATGGGGTTCCCAAATAAAAATTTTCTCAGTTTATTGTTATTTCTAGAAGTAGCCTAGACTTGAATAGTGTTATTTAACCAATATTTTAATTATACAAGCATGTTGTTAGAAAATACTTAAATAGCACAGAGTACAAAATGAAAAGTAAAATTCTTTCTCCACCCACACTAAATACACTATTACAATTGATTATTATATATTCATGTCATAGTAGTTAAAAAAATTTTTTTCA
Organism: Anoura caudifer; assembly: GCA_004027475.1. Taxonomy (NCBI): domain Eukaryota; kingdom Metazoa; phylum Chordata; class Mammalia; order Chiroptera; family Phyllostomidae; genus Anoura; species Anoura caudifer. The sequence continues at coordinate 100,949 of PVKU01005538.1, read as the reverse complement.
AAATATGCTTTTACTTAGACAGACATCAAACAATACTCATTAATATTAATATTAAAAACATGCCTATTTTGCTGCTTCAATTACAAAATCCTGTGGTTTTGCCGCTTTCCCATTGGAACTTTTTTTTCAAAGAGATCTGAATAGAGTAGAGAAAATGCATAGGAAGAATTCAGAGCTGACCTAGCTTCAACTGTCAGGATTTTCTGCCCGGAAAGATATATGATGCCAGAAGAATGTATCTCATGTCCTGCCTGCCCCTCATGTCCGCCTCCATCACAGCTCACTGGACTCAGAGAACCACACACCACTGCTGCCCCTCCCTCTCAGGGTAAGGGCTCCTTGCTAGAGTCAATTCATCGAATCTCACAAAACATCTGTAATAGCAGCCCTCAGGAGTCTCCTCTCCAGCAATGTCAATGGCCTGGATTTCCTGGTTAGTGTCCTCAAATATTGCCCCCTCCCCCCACCCCACAGTGTCATTTATTAGACCTCATGCCCCAGGGCATCTGCTCCAGGGCCTCCTGTCCCTGTCTCTCACAGCCCTGAAGCTTGACATTCATTAGACAATTCACATAGAGTCCCCAACCTCCAATCTTAACTACTATTTTGCATTTGCTTCTTTCTGACCTCTATCCGAAGAGGAAAGGGTGGAAAGCTGATCTTGTTAAAGTGGGCTTCGCTGCAATCACTTGCTTAGCTACAAGCCTCTGAACAGTGTTTTCAGGAGAGGTGGGTGCACCCAAGTCCCTTGCTAAATGCTTTTCTGTGGCTGGGAGACCTCCCATCACAGATCTTCCGACTATCACAGTAACAGTCTTGTCTCAGAACAAGCATGTTTTTCTAGTTTCTCTAGCCTTAACTCCTCTATCACCTTCTACTTTTTTTCTGTGCCTCTCAGCTTCCTTGTGTCGCATAGCTCCTAAAGTCTGGACAGTCCTAACCTATTTAAGAGAAGTATTATGTTAATGTTTTCACTCATGCCCACGAGTACCTTATCCAGAGCACCTTATCATGGAATAGCTGGGAAGATACTGGCAGGAGTTGTGATTATTTTATGCATGAGACTTGTTTTGAGCCACATTTGCAGGAGGTTATTTGAGTATGTCATTTAGAGCCCCCCTCCCTGCTCTTCATACTCCATATAAGCTCTTCCCCTTGCAATCATATTGCAAGGGAAAAATCACCTTCCCAAACAAAATACAGCTCAGATTCTCCAAGGGTGGCCGTGGAGATAAAATTTCCCACATGGCAAATGGTAGCTGGACCACAGATGTCTGGCTGTTGCATGGATTTTATGTTGATTTTCACTGCCTTGCTCCCTCCCCCTCATGTTAGTCTAAGGATCTGAACTTAGAGGGAGATCCTCGTTCATTCTGCTCCTAAGTGCGGACATTCATTCATTCAAAAAATGTTTATTGAGCACCTACTCTATGCCAGATACTGTTCTAAATGCTAACAACATCCAGAAAGATTCTTGATCCTCTTCAGCTTCTCTATAGTACAACTGAAGTAGGAATGGAGTATTTATATGAGAATAGATATTAATAACAGGGACATAAATAAAGAGAACCCAAGAAATTGAAATGATCTGGCTTACAAGATACACTTGATCTCTGGGGCTCATCTCTCAGGCCACATGTGAAATCTCGGCCTTGATATTAGGCTCACCCCTCAGGAAACCATTCACATAAATCTACTGCCCTCCAAGCATAGACCCCACTGCTCAAGCCTCAAGATAATATTTTCTCTTCCTACAATTTAAAGTCTGTCTTGCTCTGCAAGAGGTAGACTGAAATCAGCATGCATTATTAGGATGCTCTGTAGCCTGCCTTTCTTTTTTTTCCTACTTGATCTAGGAAAGATTTTAAAAAGTGTTAATTTATCACTTGTGTAATAGTATCTTCCTTTCAACTTCTTGTATGCCTGTTTTTATTTTATTTATTTTTATTATGTAGTATATTTGGTTCATAAAGGCCTAGACGAGCAGTTCCTCCTTTGTGGAGAGAAGCCATGCCCATGGTCAATAACTATCTCAGTTCTGTTTAATGATTTCTGATGTGAATTGTATTTTGATAATATTTTGGTTCTTACTTCCTTTATAATCTTGGTTTTTTAAAATACATTTATGCATCCTTTTTATCTCAAGTCACTTTTTTAAAAAATTTATTTTAATTGTTGTTCTTGCACAGTTTTCTGTCTTTTACTCCCATCCCAGCCCACCCCCCAGCCCTCCCCACCTCCCTCCCATTTCCACCCCCCTAGTTTTTGTCCATGTGTCCTTTATACTTGTTCCTGTAAACCCTTGCCCTTTTCCCCTGAAATTCCCTCCCCTCTTTCAAGTCACTTTTTTAGGTCTATCTCTTTAAAATACGATGTAAATGAATTTTGGTTTTGGATCCCCATGAAATATTTGTCTTTTAATAGGGAGAGTAATATGTTTATTAAAAATATGTAACACATCTTACAAACTTTGTCTCTCAATTTGCCTATTGCTCCATTATATTCTCAAATTTAATATTACAAAGGCAACTTGGTTTTTTAAAAGTTCTTTGTAGAATATCTGTTTTTGTCTCTCCTGATGCTTACCGAGCAGTAGTTCTAACAGCATGGTCTGTAGACCTGTGGGTCTCGGGACCCCTCAGGGAATCCATGAAGCCAAAGCTATTTTCACGGTATCACTAAGACATGATTTTCTTTTATGGTGTTCACAAGCATTAAAACTGCAAGTGCAATGATGCCTTAGGAAGAATCAAGGCAGTGGCACCAAACTGCACTGGGCTTGGTGTATTCTATTTGATGATAAGGAGGGGATGACACTGAAGTACAATAACTGTCTTAGAGAACTATTTAGGCAATTGTGTTCTAAACTGAACTAGCCAATTTTCAAGGAACACATTTTTTTACCTGAGAGAATAAGTAACAAACTATGGTAAATCAAACAGATATTTCTCAAGCATTTTCTTCTTTTCTTTAATCTTCACCTGAGGATATGTCCATTGATTTTTAGAGAGAGAGGTAGGGAAAGAGAGGGCAGGGGAGGGGTGGACAAAGAGGGAGAGAGAGAGACACACAGAGAAAGAGAGACATTGATGTGAGAGAGACATCAATCAGTTGCCTCCTATATGTGCCCTGACTGGGGATTGAACCCATGACCTTTTGGTATATGGGACAATGCTCCAACCAACTGAGGCACATTGGCCAGGGCTCACTCACTTAAACATTTTCTTCAAAATGGACAGAGACTTCCACTCCAAGGGGAAAAAAAAAAACCTGCCAGTACTTGTTGTCAATGATAATATTCAAGCTTCCAGATAAAAATAATAATTTTGGAAATCTTTTAACCACCATGTGATCTGGCTAGCTTTCTAATAGTTAGGCTTCTCTGATAATAGCAGTGGTGATTAATAAGTATAATCATAAAAAATTGTATAATGAAATGTGTCCATATTTGGAAGGTCTGAATAACTCAGAAAAACAGCATATTTTCACATTACCAGTTTATGATGTTATATGGGTAAAGATTCTTTCAAAGTATAAGATAGACTAATAGAGCCCTGGCTGGGGTGGCTCAGTGGACTGAGTGCCAGTGTGTGAACCAAAGGGCCTCTGGTTTGGATTCATAGGGCACATACCTGGGTTGCAGGCCAGGTCCCCAGTAGGGGGCGTGTGAGAGGCAACCACACATTGATGTTTCTCTCCTTCTCTTTCTCCCTCCCTTCCCCTCTCTCTAAAAATAAATAAATAAAATCTTTAAAAAAAGATAGACCAATAGATTTTACTGTAACTGAGCAATTTCCATAATATATTTAACCTTTAAAAACTACCGCTTTTCAAGTTTTAGAGCAGTATTTTAAAGATATCTACAATTGTCTGTTAAAATACTCTTCCAACTACATATCTGTGTGATGCTCGATATTTTTCATATCCTTCAACCAAAATAACATATTAAAACAAATTGAATGCAAAAGTAAATATGACTCTTTCTGCTTTGTAGTAAGCCAGATATTGAAGAGATTTGTAAAAAGGTAGAACAGTGTCACTTTTTTCATATTTTTTGTTTTGGAAAATACAGGATTTTTCTCCACAAAAAATATGCTATGTATGTTAATATTTATTTTGCTTAATATTTTAATAAATATATAAATGTTTTCTTTAAGTTCTCTTTAGCTTCTAAAGTGGAATACATGGAGAAATATAGTCTACACAAAGTTCTTTGAGTTCTTCCTTAGTAATTTTTAAGAGTGTAAAGACATTGTGAGACCAAGAAATTAAGGACTTGTAAGAGTATACAACCTTATATCAAAAGTACTGCCAGAATATGACCAAAAGTCAGTCCCTTGTTGACTTTGCCTGGGTGAGCCACCTTAATCCATAAATCATTGTTTCTCTCAGGCATATTTCTTATATATATAGCATTGGTTATTGATTATTATCTATGCACTCCCCTTCAGAAATACCAGTTATCATGTCAACTCTTTATCAGTCTTGTCCTCCATGTCAATCATCTCCCCCATCAATTTTATTTACTTTTCTTGTTATTTTATGAAGTGGATTTTAACACTGTTGTTGTAATCCTTCTATATTTTATATATCTCTCATTGCAGCTTATTTTGTTGCCTTTTTTACCCTGTATTTTTATCTCCTCATAGCTCTATTTCTTTTTTAAAATATTTTATTTATTTATTTTTAAGGAGGGAGAGGGAGAGAAAAAAAAGTGGTAGAGAAACATCAATGTGGGATTGCCTCTTGAGGGCCCCCTACTGAGGAGCTGGTTGCAACCCAGGTGTGTGTCCTGACCAGGAATTTAAATAGCGACCCCTTGGTTCGCAAGCCTGGGCTCAATCCACTGAGCTACACAGCCAGGGTTCTATTTCTGTTTCACAGAGACAATGTATTCTTCTCTATTATTCATTACAAATAGTTTCCTAATAGTTTCTTCTGGGTTTTACAGGAAAATGTTATTTTGGAGATGTACCTTTCTTCTAAGTCTTTTCTTACTATGTAGTATTATTTCTTTGGTTGTTGCTGGATTTTCTCTTTTTTCCTCTTCTTTTTAAAATATTTTTCTTTGCTAATTCTTGAATTAGGAAATTCTTTTCACATTTGTTTTGTTGTGAGGTGACCTTGGCCCTGCTCACTGCCTATAGTGTAGCAATTCCTCCTCTTCCCAAAACTACATCTGAGAGATTCAATGACATGCACTGAGTCCCAATGTCATTAGGGCTTTTGCCAGGTTCAAATATACTTTCCAAGGTAATGTTCTCTTTTCTCCACAAGCTGATTCTTGTACCTGTGTACCAAGGTAATAATTCATGAGAAACTATAAATCTTGGTTTACCAATTTCCCTTACCTGCCTCATGTCTAGATCATTAACATGGTAATATTTATCTCTGATGGATATAATCTGATGATTGGGAGCAAGGAGGATTAACAGAGTATTCATGTTGCCTCGTAATTCATTACCTCAAGGTGAATTCTAAGCACTTGTTTTCAATACACTTCAACCAGCCTTATATTTATAGTCAGCAAAGACTCACTACCAGATATTGGCAATGGGTTGTCTACTAAGTTATCAGTATTGGATGCTTTCCTTTTTTTTTTTTTTTTTTGTATCTTTACAAATACTGTATTTGAATGTTGGAAGACAATGTAATGGAGACTAAAACAATTGCTGCTTTGACGTCATCAGCAAAATTAAACCAATCTCTGTGGACCCTATGAAATAGCCCTATGCATGATTTTTTTCTGAGAATACAGATCAAATTTCCTACAGGATAAACAGGGTATCTAATTCCCCTTTAACATGGCTGAGGCAGTCTCAATGTAAATACCAACCAAGATTGTTAAGATTGGGTCCAGGTTTTCAGGATCTTGAATGGTCTACAGCAGATAGCCCCAGGATATAAGAATTACTGTTGGGGAGAAGACTCAAAGCCCAGGCAGAGAAGGCTACTTAGTGCAAGAAATATGACTAATGACACTCAAGGTCATTCACTCAACAATATTCATTAATAAATATTCATTGAGTAAAGATTATATTATTAGTGCTCACACCAAGGAAATGTAGAAGTCAATCAGGATGAAGGAATAAAGTGAATGGGGAGGTGTCTAGAACTTTTGTGGAAGTAAGGTTATGACTGCCAAAGCCTTTTCTTCTCAGGTGCTGGGTTTCCTGATTTTAAAGAAACAGGATCAAGACAGATACTGAGAAATATTTCAAATGGCATAATACATACCCTGTGTATGTCTCCATTTGATCTCCCATAAATGCTAAATGGGTTTGGAACAATTCGTTCAAAGAAGAAACTGGCCTTTTCTTCTAAATCTGAGAAACTCAGCATTAGGTTCTGCCAAAAGGCCTCTGGTCAGCTTCTAAAAGATACTGACTGGCCATTTTCTCTTTGTCCCTGAAGTGGGAAGAAACACTGAAGCACATTATATCCCTTAAATAAATATGTCAGGTTATAAGCCTGTTTGCAAGTGATTTTTAGGGAATTTATGTTCCACTTATGACTGTAACTTAGTAAAAGGCAGTATGAAGGGGAAGATACAGTTGAACCCAAGTCAAGCTCCCTTGGAAAATCTTTCATATATATTTTTTTTATTTACACAAAGAGTAGCTCTGGCCTGGTATTTTCAGAATTGCTCCTAGCTTATTCTCTTGGCTTCTCTGCCACTGATTTTGGATGCTGATTTCCATTGTAAACATTGATTTAGGATATGTACAACTAAATGAAAAGAAAGCCAAAGAGGAATAAAAGCTTTAAAGCATATCATTATGCAAATAGTAATGCATTCGCTGCTTCTGCTGCCAACAGAGAAAAAAATAATGGTATATGTAGCAGCAAAGTTAGGGTAGACACCAGAGGAAATGACATTACTAATCAAAGTATGAAAATAATGTATCCTAGGTTTCTCAAGGGAGATCATGGCTTCCCAAGTAGGTTTTTGAAAGCAATGGTTGACAATGATGTTTCTTGAAATATGTGAATAGAATTTTGTCCAAAGATAGGAGAAAGTACTTGTTAACTGTCCCCTGCCTGTCCTTTGCCATCAATGATTATAAATGATATATCTGTAATAATTTATTCACCTGGAAAAGGACACTTTCCTTTATTTCTTCTCCCTTAAGCAATAAAATCATTACCCTTTCTGAGTTGAAATCTGCTCCTGGGTTTCTTTTTTTTTTTTTTTTTTTTGTCCTGATTTAGCTGTTCATTTATCAAGCTGATGAAATTGTGTATACCCCATAAAGCCTTCTAATTGTAATGAAATCCAGAAATCTTCCAATAAACAAATAATCAAAAGAAAGAAAGAAAGAAAAAGTAGGTTTTAGTAGGATGAAATAATGACAAACTATTTTGTGCTGGAATTAAAGGCCAGACCCCCAAAGCATTCCAAAGATACTGTTTAGGCTCTTTCCAGGTTCGAAGCAAACATCAAACCTACATAAAACAATCAGAGATGGGAGCTATCACATTTTCTGTCTCCCAAGTACACTGACAAGTCTCAACTGTACTTTCTAGGTACTGCAATTCTATGATTTGTTCTATTTTCTTTTCCCCTGTAGGAAGGAACTATGATATATGATGTCTTGCTAATAGTGAAATGTTAATAGGAATTTTTTCCTCAAGTCCTCTTCTATCTGTATATGCCCAAATCCCACCTCTCCTGACAAATTTTGTAAGTCCCCTTAAATAACCACTTACCCCTGAGCATGTCAGGAAGGCATTTTGTGTTGTGATGACTAGTTGCATTATTATCTCATTCAAGAGTTCCCTGATGCTCCAGATTTGATTAAGTACCCTTATTACACACTCCATACACAGTTGCATTTTTCCGCACATCCTTTGTTATAAGTGTAGATATTTGTGCAAGTTCTATTTCCCACTAGATTCAAAGTTCATGAAAGTGGGAACCTTGTTGAACTTTACTCTCTATTGCCAACAACTAATACTGCATCCAACACTTAGTAAATATTCAACAAATATTTTAAGTTAATGTATTCATTCATTTATACATTTTGAATGTACAATGGTACCATTAACACTCAAAAAGGTTACTAATACTTCTTTTTATTACCATATAGTCAACTTTTCAGTCTTAATGTTATATTTCACAATTAGCATTTATTTAAAATTTCTTCTACTCTGATAATTTTGCCCCTTTAGGGATGGTTTCTGTTTTTTGTTTCCCCTCCTCTTTTTCATTTCCTTTCACTGTCACCCATCTTCCTGGCTCTTTTAGCTTAGAAAGAAGGAAAATTCTCATAGATATGGTCTGCCTAGAGACGGAATAGTCTCTCTGGAATCTCACCTATCAAAAAGGTATACGTTTATAGAGGTAATTCATTCAGATGGGTAAGATTGAGATTTCCTGGAGCCATGATCTTATTTCTGGAATTTTGAAGAAATCCTGCTTGTTCTTCACCTTGTTCAGATGCTGATAATTCCAGTAGCAGGTGGGGTTTGAATGTCACAGTCAGAGCTATGGCTTTCAATGTAAATCCTTATGAGAGAAACTGTACTTTTCTCCAAGTGAATTTATTTATTTATTTATTTACTATGTTTTCCCTTTATATTTTATTTGTGCAGTATGAAAATAAAGATGGAAGTTTTTAATTTAATTTTTATTATATTTTTTCCATTACCATTTGATCCCCTTTTGCCGCCCTCCCCACCCCACCCCCAGCAATCACCATACTGTTGTCCATGTCTATGAGTCCTGTTTCCTTTTTGCTCACTCCCTCAACCCCCTATCCTCCCCACCAAGAGCTGTCATCCTGCTCTCCATCTATGAGTCTGTCCCCATTTTCCTTGTTAGTTCAGTTTGTTCATTAGATCCACATATGAGTGAAATCATATGGTTTTAGTTTTTCTCTGAATGATTTATTTCACTTAGCATAATGTTCTTCAGGTCTGTCCATACTGCCACAAAAGGTAAAACTTTTCTTTATTTTTATGGCCAAGTAGTATTCCATTGTGTAAGTATCCCATAGTTGTTATATCCACTCATCTATTGATGGATATTTGGAGTACTTTCACATCTTGGCTATTGTAAATAATGCTGCAATGGATGTAGGGGTGCTTATGATATTTCAAATTAGTGTTTGGGTTCCTTTGGATATATGCCAGAAGTGGCATCACTGGATCAAAAGGCAGATCCATTTTTAATTTGGGGGGGGCATCTCCATACTGCTTTCCACAGTGACTACACCGATCTGCATTCCCACCAACAGTGCAAAAGGGGTCTCCTTTCTCCACATCCTTACCAACACTTGTTGTTTGTTGATTTATTGGTGATAGTCATACTTACAGGTGTTTCAAACATTTATACAGGACCACAAAAAGCCCTGAACAGCAACAGTGATCCTGAGAAAGAACAACAAAGTTGGAAGAATTACACTACCTAGTATCAAACTATATTATAAGGTCATAGTAATCAAAACAGCCTGGTACTGACATGAAAGCGGACACATAGAACAGAATAGAGAGCCCAGCAATAAACCCACACCTTTACATTCAATTAATATTTGACAGAGGAAGCAAGCACATAAAATGGGTGAAAGATAGTTTATTTAATAAATGGTGCTGGGAAAATTGGACCGGTATGTGCAGAAAAAATGAAACTAGGCCACCTTCTTACACCACACACAAGAATAAATTCAAAATGGATCAAAGACTTAAATGTTAGACCCCAAACCATAAAAATCCTAGAAGAAAACATAGGCAGCAAAATCTCAGACATTGCTTTAGCAACTTCTTGCTAGACATATCTTCCCAGGCAAGGGAAACAAAAGAAAATATAAACTAATGGGACTATACCAAAATAAAAATTTTTTGCACTGCAAAGGAAATCATCAACAAAATTAAAAGACAACCCACAGAATGGGAGAACATATTCATTGATACATGTGATAAGATGTTAATATAAAAAAATTCATGAAGTACTTACAAAACTCAACCCCCCCCCCCAAAAAAAAAACAATTAAAGAATGGGTAAAGGACCTGCATAGACACTTTTTCAAAAAGAACATACCCATGGCCAATAGACATATGAAAAGATACTCAACATTGCTAATCACCAGTAAAATGCAAATTACAACCATAATGAGATATCATCCAAGAGTGTTTTAGAACTATAAATGTTGAAGCTCCTCCCAGCACTACTGAAACAGAATCTTAGTTTTAACAGAATCCGAAGATGACTTGTGTGTACATCAGAGTTTAAAAAACACTGGTTTAAAGTGCATATAATCAAATCAGAATGTTAATGGCTTATTAAGGGAGTATTTGTTATCTGATCCTCAATGTCCATTGAGGGACACTTCTCCATCTCTTCTTACATTGTTTGAACCAGAGAGAGAATACAAAGTCTAAAGTGAAAATGCCCTTACTTGGCAAACCTAAAGAATCTTGTGTAAAAAGTTGTTCATTCTCATCTCAAAATAATTTCACTTGAAAATCAGTAGGGCATTTGGAAGGAAGAGCAGAGGATAACCATGCTTACAGAAATAATTATAAGTAATAATTATGTTCACCTGTGACAAGTAACATTAAGAAAACAGTAGAGTTAACTGGTTGAAAATCCTTGCCGTATTGCGTTCAAGTATTGGTAATTGGAGCATTTGTCAGTACTAAGCTACTTATATTGATTTTTCTACTTCTGCAAACTGGAAGTCTGGGATGCAGAATAAAGTAATAATTGTAAGCAAGATCTCTTTGGATAAAAAGAAAAAGAACATTTCTAGTCAAACTAAGAAAGCAATCCCCAATAATTTTTGACACTTGTCTAGACAGAAAGCAAGGCTGAATCCAAGGGAGGTTTTAGAACCCTGGGAATTTGCTGGTCTGCTTAAACACTTTATACATCATTCAAGGAAAATCAGACATGCCATATATGCAGATAGCCTTAAAGACTTCCTTCCAGGTTAAATAAATTTATGGGAATGAAGTTTAAGATATTCATCCTCCTTACCATATGAGATTGCCTCACTTTGCACCAGGTGTTCTTGAAAATAATCAGAAACTTCCTTATATTAAAGGAGGAAAGTTGGATTTATGGCTTGGGTTTCAACCTATAATGAGACATTCCACTTTGAGTGATCTCACGTAGTCAAAGCCATAACTGCTCCAGGGTATCAGTGTGTGGGAAGCCCTGGCTCCATGGACATTCTGCAGAGTGTAGGTCAGCCTGCTTCCTCCCTGCTCAGAATTGCTGGAAAGTGTGGCCTCTGGGGCTTTGGGAGAGATCTTGCCTGAAGGTGAACCATCTCACTAACCTTAGTGAGGCACACTTACCACCCACTCCACCTGCTTCATCTTTTTCTATCTAGTTAGAATGGTGCAAGAAAAAGTTAGGTCTTCAATCCCTAGATGTCAGGCCAACAGTCATGTGGTGAGAAGCACCTGGTTAGAACTGGAAAAGCGCAGGTGAAGGAAGCAATTGACTCTGGGTTCAAATTGTTGCCCTATTATATTAGCTCTTTGCTCTATTGCATGTCGGGCAACAACCTTAACATCTGCTCAGTCCCCAGAGAATTTGGGACACAGAGCCCTCTCTTATAAGTGAATATCTCCCAGGCATATTGCTGATGCTTCAGTATTCCAGTCACCTGTAGTTCTTTCCCAGGTTTGATCAAGAAAGCTTCTCCAGCCCTTTCTACCCCACAGTTATAGGGAGCGAGGCAGGATAGCTGGTGATAAAGAACAAATTCTGGACCTACATTGCCTGGATTTGAATCCTGATATTGCAACTTAATAGCTGGGAAAGTGACTTAAACTTTCAGTGCCACTGTTTCCTCAATAAAGACATAATTATTACTATTTTAATGGGCTGTTGTGAGGATTAAATGGTTAACATATAAAAAGCACTTAGAATAGTGCCTGTCAAACAAAAGAGGGATATGTATATTTCTGATTATTACATTCATTAAAAATAGGCTCCCCAATAAATATCTTGACTTATAGTAAAATTTATTTTTGCAGGTTCATTATTGAAGTCCCTACTTTTAAAAAGTTTAATACTTTTACTTTATAATTATTATATATTGATTATAAAAATTAGGAAAATATACACCTGCCATTTTCATGCATTTGCCTTCAAGTTTTTTCCTCTGAACATCTTTTGATCCATTATATTAAAGACTACATATATGTTCTTTTTTATACATACATATTAAAATATATATGTATATATTTATAAAATGTATATATACATCCATATTTATTTAATCTATCAGACATATGCATTTGTATATTATATATTCATTATTTATATTTTTTAATATAGACTATACATTATAGTATGCACATTTTTGTGATATTGTGTACATATATATAATTTAGCTTGTATATAATTCAATATATTCAATTATATATAAAATATATATTTATATTACAGTGTATAAATATATACTTAAAAATAAGATTATAAAAACAAATTTACATATGCCCTTTTCAATAAACATAATATCAAAAATATATCCCTGTCAGTAAACATTCTTTGAAAATGTGATTTTTAATAGTTACATGGTGTCACATTATATGGACAACACAATACATATTATATGAATACCATAATTTCACACATCCTGATTTCTATCTTTGTCTTGCTTTTTGCCTATTTCCAATTATTCTTCAGAAACAGCAATGCTTTCATGAGCAGTCTTGTATATACATTTTTATGCACTGCTGCTGCTTTCAGCCAAGATGGAAAAACAAATCAAGTTTACACTCCCACGTCAAAAGCCTAACACAGTAAACGAAAATATGAAACAATGGTTTCAGACAATGAACAACATGCAGCTTACGACAGTGATCCCTGAGAGAGGGAAAGAAAGGAGAGAAATCCCACAATTGCCCCCAACTTATTACCTGGAAAGAGATAACAGACCACATTCCAGGAAGGGAGAATCCAGGCAAAGGTCAGTGGTTTATCTAGGGTTGCAGAGATGGCTTTGGGACTTCAAGAAATCTCAGGTGGCAGAAGAAGAGCAGCAAATCTAAAGTGTCAAAGAAGAGAGAACTGCACTATTAGGTTGGTTATTCGAAAGAATACCACAGAGATCTGCACAGGAATCTCACTCTTACTCCTCCCAGCACATGTCTGTGAGGAAACTCTCTGAGTCAAAGGAACAGATGAAATACCCATGCAATTCATACAGGGCCAGAAAATGTCTAAGTTCCCAACAGTGTGCTGGAAAAATCTTATATAACCTGGGGTATCAGGAAGAGTGCTCACAAGGCAATCACCTCAATTGTGGGGCAAAATTAGCCATAGACCAAAGGCTGCTCTGGCTCCACTTAATAAAGCTTGAAAGCAAAGACCAGAAAGGACAAAATGTTTCCAAGGAATTTACCTGCACCACCTGGTAGTATTTACTCATGAGTAAAATCAGGAAAAAGTCCCCAAGGAATGCAGTACACCATCACAAAAGTGCCACACTGTACCTAAGGAGAAATGTTTAGAAGACAAGCCCACCCTGTTAAAGAAGAAGGGATATTCTTCTGATCTATTAATAGTCATCATTCATTCATTCAGGTACACAATGAGCACCTACTATGTACTATGCATCTCCATGCATTTTAGCACTGATCAGTACAGTCAACCTTTTTCCACACTCCATTCATAGAACTAGGACTCAGTCACTGTTCAGGGAACCAGAATATGGCCAATTCTTTTGCACCCACTGGCCAGCCTTTCTGGAATATGCCCATATGATAAAAAGAAAGAAAGCATCTGATGAACATGTCAAATCTAGTTTCTTAAAACATGACCAAACTGCACTTCCTCTGAAGGCTTGATTTGATTTGTGCTAAGCCAACAAAAGGATGTGCTAGTCAAGATCACCCTTGTTATGACACTCACTGGCACTCTATGTCCGAAGCAGGACAGGCAGAGTTCTGCATTTTTCTTGTTCTTGGATCTCACCCTCAATGAATGGAATTTCTGGGATGTGTTGAATTTCTCCCATTTTCTTCATTCCAAAATTGGCTATTAGATGGTTTAAATTTAAGACAGTTTTAAAGCAATGATTGCATCAAACTAGAATCTAATTGAGGGAAAGTAATTTCTGGTAAAATCCCAAGCCAGGGGATTTTCTGTCTCAGAAAATTACATACTGAAGCTGCCAATGCAGAATGGAAAGCTTAGTGGCATTAAGTACAACTCTGCCATTGTTCATTTCTGTATACTGTATGTGATGAAGAGCCACACAGGACAAGGCAAAAGTTACTAGGATTTATTCTGTAATTGTCTTAAGACCAGAGAATGAAGCATGTATAGTATTTGAAGGACACTTAGTGATGCCCAGCCCCTTTTCCCACTTCAGGAACCCAGCACATGCCACGTCTTTGCTCATACTGCTCCCACACTGGAATGCATTCCATTTTCACATCTCTAAATCTACCCAAAATGTTCTTAAAACTCATCTTGTCTAAAAGCTTTTGCCGTCTGCTCCAGCCCTCATGGATTTCCCTCTCTGCATGCCTGCAGATCTTAGGACCCTTAAGCATTTAATGAGGTGTGATTTCAAAAAGAGCATTCATTGTTTCCTGAGTGTTTTGATGGAGAGTGCTGCATCCATCATAGCAATGAATTCAATTCAAGGGCTACCTGCCCCCTGACTAGCAGCCTCCAAGGGGCTCTCAAAAGACCCTGGGCTTGCTTCCTTCTCAGCATCTATCGCACTGGCACTGTGTTGCAGTCCTTTCAGTGCTCTTCTCTCTGAACCACCAAACAAGAGCTCCTTGAGGTCTGAGATCATGGCTAAGACACATCAACATTTCCAGAACAGAGTATAAAATAAAAACTCCATAGATACTTATGGAATGAGTAGAAGTGAGACAGTGAATAAATGAATGTATGAATAAATGAATGAATTCTAGAAGCTGAGTAACTGCTTGTTGATCAAGTCATTGACTCTGGGGCAGGAGAACAGAAGAAGGATTATTTTTCTCTGTGCTTAATGAGGGCTGAAGATAATAAGTAACTTGATCATCCTTAGCAAGCGTGAGTTGTAATACAGGAAAGAATTGAGAAACAAAAGCAACCACTGTCATGTTAAGCTCTGTTAATACCCCAAATATAAGACCAGTTATGCAAGGATACTACTCTTCATCTTTTGAACAATGAACACAGCCTTTCTTCTATTCTCATTCCTCAGGAATCTCACCTTTACCATGTTAGAGGAAAATTTCATCTCTGAACTCATTTCATCTGGTAGGTTGAGGCTGGAAATATATCTTGGCAGAGACTGATAGCCTCACCTACCACCACACCGTCATGCCCAGCCAAAGATAACACCTCCTTTTTTAGGAGCTAGGTGTAGTCAATAACTAAGTTCCAGTGAATGGTACATGAGAAGAAGTGAGGCATATGACTTCAGGAAAATTTTCTCAAAAAAGGATGCATGATATTCCCTTACCTTCTTCTGTTCTTTTCCTAGAAGTTGTAACATACAGGAGGCAGAGCAACAGCATGAGAGTGACCACATCCCTAACATTAGGCTGCATATTAGCCCTTGCATAAAGGAGGGACGGTGTGTTATTTCAGAATCTCTTGTAACAGTGACTTGGCCTATATTTTAACTAGTATTTGTTCTTTGGGTAAGAAGAAGCATCTCAGAGTGTACTGAAGAAGAGATGAAGAAGACACACCTTTTTAAAGTGCTTATAATGCAACAAGCCCTGGGCTAGATGACAATCCCAGAAAATACTTGTCATTTTTCTCACTTTAGAAATGAGAACACTGATGTTCAACAGAGTCAACTAACTCACACAAGGTCACATGGCTGTAAAGAGTGATGTCAGATCTGTCTGATTCTGAAGCTGACATCCTTTCTATTTACAGCAATAATAAGAGTAACAGTAATGGTAGTAATGGTTATAATCCTAACAGCTAACATTTGTTAAGTGCTTATTAAGTGTCAGAATCTCTGTTGAGCATCATGCATGAGTTACTTCATCTAATTCTCACAGCAACCCTTTGAAATAGATGCTACTATTGCACTGATTTCACAGATGAGGAAAGGAGGCTTAGAGTTACTAATAATTTTCCTAAAGTCATAAAACTAGTAAGAGGTGGTGTCACAGTTTAAATTATGGCCTGATGGACTCCAGACCTATAAGTTCCATCCTTTTACTTGACTATGAACACATCTTTAGATTAAATTACTTTTCAGTTACACAAGGAATGTCTGGTGCCCAATCTTTGTCTTAGGCTAAAGAGCAAGTCATCTTTCTGAACCCTATGGTCTAACATGCATTTGGTGGCTCCCATGTGGCTGATTCAACCCCACTATAGAGCTGCTGAGAGTTAAAAAATCCATTTAAAGCACAAGAACTATGCAATAATACTCAACTGCCCACCAGCCACTAGTAGTGCATACCTTACTGTCCTGAGCTGTTAATTTATGGACCCAGGTCAATGAGTCACTGTACAGAAGCTGAAAGAAATTCATTATACACATTTAAGTGATCTAAATTTAACTCTGCTATATTCTTATTAATAAGATAAGGATATTATGAAAGATGAATGGCAAAACATAAACATAAATGAGAGTTCTCTATTATGAATTATGATTAGTATTTTTTACATTGCCATTGTGGACTCACCCCTATGTCAAAAATAAAGCTAGTGATGCTGTTCTGAAATATATAGTTTTGTTTTTATTTTTATTTTAAATCACATATTCTACTAACAAAAGCTTAGGTGTTTCTATCAATAATTCAACCTGGTATTTGTGTCTGAAAATCATTTGAAAGTAAGAAACAAAAAGCATTTTCAAAAATGATCTGCTTAACAGCAGGACCCATTTGAGCTTGTGTGAGCAGAAGGGACTTTATAAGGGGCTTCACGGAAGGTGCCAGAAGGTAGAGCATTACACTTGGGACTTTGGAGCAGGACACAGAGCCCAAACCACACCTCAGGATCATCCAGCAGTGAACTCTGCCCCAGCCCTGTGCCAGTCTTCAGCACATTCAGCTTCTCTGAGAGAAGTACTCTGCTCAGTGGGGATGAGGGAGAGAGCCCTCATCTCCTTCTAAGTCAGGTCAGGTGGAGTCTACTTGGTCCGAAGCTGGCAGGTGAGGTCACTATCAGTGATATTTCTCTTGTCTGCCCAGAAATGGACTCCCCTAAGCAGAGAACATAGTTCCTGACCAAGGTGGGGACTTGAAGTGGGGACTCACCAAGTTCTCCCTGAAGGAAGAGAAAGAGGCCCCTGATTGCAGAGGGAGCATTTATATATAGATAGACATAGACATAGACATAGACATAGACATAGACATAGACACATCTCCTTAAGAATAAGAAAACAAACAACCAAATTAAAAATGAGCCTAAGCTCTGGACAGACACCTCAACACAGAGGATACAGAGATGGCAGAGGATGCAAGATGGTGGCAAAGTAAGTGGAAGTTACACTCATCTCTTCCCAAGAGCAAATGTAAATGACAACTAAACTATAGAAACATCAATGTGAATAACCAACTGAAGACTAGCTGAACAGAAGTTTCATAGCAAGGATTACAGAAGAAGCCACATCCAGACTGGTGGGAAAAATGGAGACATGAAAAGGCAGCGTAAATGAAAAGACAAAGTAATAAGCCCCAAATGAAAGAATAGGAGAAATCCCCAGCCGGGGGTGGGGGAGGACTATATGGAATGGAGACAAGCCATCCACCAAATACAGAGTTCAAAACAGTGTTTACAACGTTGCTCAAGAAACTTAGGGGAAGAATGGATAAGCTCAATGGGAAGTTAAACAAACAGATAGAAAGCATAAAAAACATAGAAACCAAAACTAAAGATCAGTCAGAAATAGGCACTATAATATCAGAAATGAAGAATACATTAGAAGGAATTAACAGCAGGTTAGATGAAACAGAATATCAAGTCAGCAATTTAGAGGACAAGGTAACAGAAAACATCCTAGCAGAACAACAAAAAGAAAAAAAAGAATTTAAAAAATGAGGAAAATGTAAGAGAATTCTGAGGCAACATTGAGTCTAACAATACCTATATCATAGGGGTATCAAGAAGAAGAGAGAGAGCAAGGGATAGAGAATCTATTTGAAGAAATAATGGTAGAAAACCTCCTTCATCTAATGAAGCAGAGAGACACGCCTGCCAAGTAAGCACAGAAAGTCTTTCTCAAGATGAAGCCAAACAGGCTCCCACCAAGACACAGCATAATGAAAATGGCAAAGATAAAAGGCAAGGAGAGAATTTCCGGAGTAGTAAGAGAAAGACAGCTAGTTACCAACAAGGGAACTCCCATAAAACTGTCAGCTCATTTCTCAAAAGAAACACTTCAGGCCAAAAGGGACTGGCAGAAAGTATGTAAAGTGCTGAAAAGCAAGGGCCTACAACAAAGATTACTCTACCCATCAAGACTATCATCTAAAATGGAAGGAGGAAAAAAGAGCTTCCCAGACCAAAAAAAAAAAAGAACTACAGGAGTTCATTACCACCCAACTAGTATTACAGGACTGTAAAGAGACTTCTTTAACAAGAAGAAAGGAAAAAAAGAGAAACAGTTATAAAAAATAAAAAAAGAATAAATACACACCTATCAATGATAACTTTAAATGTAAAGGATTAAACGTTCCAAAGAAAAGACATAGGGAAGCTGAATGGATAAGGAAAAAAAACCTACATATAGGAGGGACCCCCCAAAATGGAATGTATTCCTAAAAATTGTGTATTTATTCTAAATGATTAAACTTCAGTCACCTTCAAAGTACTCTCCATTTGACACAATACACCTACTGAGACATTTTATCCACTGCCTAAAATAGTTTTTGAACTTGTTGATTTTGATGCCTTTTAGTGCTTCTGCCATTTTTTTGTTTCACCTCTTCTACATCAGCAAAAATTTTCCCTTTGAGAACTTTTTTAAACTGAGGAAACAATAAAAAAAATCACTTGGGGTGAGATTGGGGGAATAGGGAGGGTGGGACACCAGGGTCATCCTGGTTTTGGTCAAAAACTCCTGAACACTAAGCACAGTGTAGGCAGGTGCACTTGTAAATCACCCATCATGAAATGGGCAAATGCTTGAAAGAGTCTTCAAAAAAAATTCATGAAGGTGAACACAGCCTCTCACAACAATGCCAGCTCATACACTCATACAGGCAGATTCCTAGAACACTCACCTAGCAGGGGAAGCCTGCACTACAAGGGGCCTGCCCTCCAGAAGATAACTTCTGGTTTATTAGGGTCTCCACAAAAAAGAGACCCACCTCAGAATGAAAGACATGCACAGACTTAAAGTAAAAGGATGGATAATGATATTTCATGCAAATGGAAATGAAAAAAAGCTGGGAAAGCAGTACTTACGTCAGACAAAAAGACTTTAAAAACAAAAGCTATAATAAGAGACAACAAAGGACATAATAATAAAGGGATCAATCCAATAAGAGGTTATAACCCTCATAAATACATATGCACCCAACACTAGAGAACCTAATTATATAAAGCAAATCTTGATGGATATAGAAGGAGAGACTGACAATAATACAGTGGTAGTAGGGGACTGTAACATCCCATTAACATCAATGGATAGATCTTTCAGGAAGAAAATCAAAAGGAAACAATGGCCTTAAATGATATAGTACACCTGAAGGATTGAATTAATATTTTTCAGTACATTTCATTACAAAGCAGCAAAATATTCATTTTTTTCAGGTGTATATAGAACATTTCTTGGATAAGCCACATGTTAAGTCACAAAACAAATCTTAATAAATTTAAGAAGACTGAAATCATATTAAGCATCTTCTCCAAATACAGTATAAAACTAGAAATTAGTTACAAGAAAAAAACTGAAAAATATACAAACACATGGAGTTGAAATAACATGTTATTTCATTATTAATATTCACAAATAATGAATGGGTTAACAATGAAATCAGGAAAGAAATAAAAATATATTTTGAGACAATAGCAAAAAGCAGTCATAAGAGGGAAATTCATACCAATACAGGCCTGTTTCATCAACCAAAAATATCTCAAAGAATCTAATGTTACACTTGAAGGAACTAGGAAAAAAAAAAACAACAAACAAAGCCAAGATGAGTACAATAAAGAAAATAGTGAAGATCAGAGCTGAAATAAATAAAATAGAATCTCAAACAATACAAAAGTTTAATGAACCAAGAGCAGGTTCTTTAAAATGATAAATAAGATTGATAAATCTTTAAGCTGACTCACCAAGGAAAAAAGAGAACAAGATTCCAAATAAATAAAATCAGAAGTGAAAGAAGAGAACTAACAAATTGTTGGAAACAATCCTGCCTGGTTTCAGGGACTGTAGCCTCATTAACAGACCAAAAGGTCCCAAGGCTAGGGCTGAGTGAAAAGGCCTTGGGGCTATGAGCCACTAAGGAGACAGAAAATTTCCTCCTGGCAGGAGTGAAGCTCCTGCCTCCCTCATATCCCTTTGCCTGGCCCAGGTGGATGACTGGTTAGCCAATAACAGGTAAGACCCCTCAAGGGAGGGGCAACCTAAGACAGGCATGGTCAAGATGGACCATCCAGGACTTACGGGTCTACAGATAAGGGGCAGAAAGACCCTCATCCCTTGGCTTTGTCATACCCTGGGTCCTCATTCACTCTGTAAAAGTCTCTTAATCTCTTGGCTGCTTTGCTCTCCCCACCCTACTCAGCCTGAAAACAATGCCAGAGGCAGTGATGGCCTTATACTGGAACAAACAGCTCCTGGAGGTAAATCTGGCCAGAGAAAGAATATACATTGTTTCCTTTGAGGCTTGCTCTGCCCTGTTGGTATGAAACAGACATTTGAGCTAAAGGGGACCCTGACCAGAGACAATCCCTGTATTTCTTCAACTATTATCTGTAAATGATGTCAGTTTCTGATGACTGTAGCTTTTTAGACATTGGTTGGTGAGCTTTACGTGCATACCATGTTTCTCTGTGTGAACTGAACTCAGTGAAGATGCAGGGAAGGAGATGTTCAGCACACTTCTCCTTTGAGAGATCAGTCATCTTTCCTCCCCAAGCAGATCATGTGTTTGTAGATTTATTCTCATCCGCAATGGTGGGGGTGCTCTGTGGGCACAACCCCCCACAACAACTCACACCACAGAATTACAAAGGATCATAAGGAAATAATACAACTATCCGCTAACAAATTGAACAATGGGGAAGAAATGGATAAATTCCTAGAAACATTGAATCTTCCAAAACTGATACAAGAAAAAACAGAAAATCTGAACAGACTGATTACAACTAATGAAATTAAAGCAGTAATAAAAAAAAAAAAAACCTTCCCAGAATTCAAAAGTCATGGACAAGTTGGCTTCATAGGTGAATTTTACCAAACATTCAAAGAAGATCTAACATTTATCCTTCTAAAACTATTCCAAAAAGTTCAAAAGGAAGGAAGACTGCCAAGCCTATTTTATGAGGCCAACATTATCCTAATTCTAAAAACAGATAAATACACTATGAAGAAAGAAAACTATAGGCCAATATCCCTGATGAACATAGATGCTTAAATCCTTAATATTAGCAACCCTTTTCCAGCAATACATTAAAAAGATCACATACTATGAGCTAGTGACTTTTATTCCTAAGCTTCAAGGTTGGTATAATATCTGCAAATCAATTAATATGATATACCACATAAAAAAGAAGGATAAAAAATATATGATCATCTCTCAATAGATGCAAAAAAGTATTTGACAAAATCCAGCACCCATTTATGATTAAAAAACACTCAGAAAAGTGGGAATAAAGGGAACAGACCTCAATATAATAAAAGCCATATATCATAAACCCACAGCCAATATCATACTCAATGGGGAACAACTAAAGGCATTTTCCTTAAGATCAGAAACAAGACAGAGATGTTTTCCTTCACCATGCTTATCCAACATAGTAGTAGAACTCTTAGCCGCAATATTCAGAAAGAAGAAACAAATAAAGGACATCTATATCATACAGGAAGAAGCAAAACTGTCATTATTTGAAGATGACATGATACTATATGTATGTGTGTGTGTGTGTGTGTGTGTGTGTGTGTGTGTGTATATATATATATATATATAACCTTAAAATAGATTTCTTTTTTGGTTCTCTCTCTCTAAATAGAGAACCTATATAAAGAGAACCCAAAAAGAAACTACTAGAACTGGCTAATGAATTCAGTAAAGTAGAAGGGTACAAAATAAATATCCAGAAATCATTTTAAAACACCAATAATGAATTATCAGAACATGAAAATAAGAAATCAACCCCATTTACATTTGCCTCAAAAAAATAGTATCAACGGACTTCTGGTCAAGATGGCAGCATAGGCAGACATGGCTTGCCTCTTTGTGCAACCGCATCAAAATTACAACTAAAATATAGAACAACCATCAGAAATCGAGTTGAATAGGAGTTCAACAACTACAGAATTAAAGAAACCACATCCATCCAGACTGGTAAGAAGGGCACAAACACAGAACACGCTGGTCCCATACCCACATGCGGTGGATAAAAGATCAGGAGGGATATGTTGGGAGCAAGGAGTCCCAGACCCACACTAGGTTCCACAGCCCAGGGTACCAGTGGAAGGAAGATAAGTCCTCCACAACTTCTGGCTGTGGAAACCAGTGGGGATTAAGTCAGTGGAAGAAACTTTTGGAGTCCAGAGCAGTTCCTCTTAAAGAACCCACACATGGAGTCACCTACTCAGACTCACCCCCTCTGAGCTCCAGCACTGGATAGAAGCTTGAAAGGCACCAGTGGAATACTGGGAGAAACTGAAGTGCCTGGCATCAAGGCGAGCAGGGCTTTTGGACATTTTCTAAATGCTCCCCAAAAAGAGCCATAGAGCCAGCAAGCTGGTGCCATAATTGAGACTCCATCAACCTCGCTAACACTGTCTGATCTGAATGGAGATCCCCAGAGACTCTGCCCCACCCAACTTATGGGCCCACCAAAGCTGCTTTTCCACATGAATGGCTGGTCTTGGCTCATGCTTCAAAACTTCCTAAATCTTCTCAAAAAAGCAGCAGCTGGCCTCAGTGAGCCCCAGGCCCAGCACTAGCAGCTGGCAGCCTAGAATCACAGCTTGGCTTCAGCTGAGGATCTCCAAGCCCAGCACAAGTAGGAGCCATCTCAGATTTTTTTTTTTTTTCAGATTTCTTTATAGGTCAGGCCTGGTGGCCTTGGATAAAACATAGGTGGGGACTGATTTTGGCCTGCACCACTGGGGACAGCACACCTAGTGGACAGTTATAGACCCCGTCAGAGTACCACCAGCCTGCCCCTGCACAGCTGATCCTCCATGGAAGGCAGAGGGTGGTGGTAAGTGGTCATAGCAAACATTGTAGCTGACCATCCTGGGTAAATCTCTCCCACTGATTTACCTATAGCAACCAAAGGTCAACTACAAAGGACGGTATACTCAGCAAAGGGTGCACCTCAAGTACCCAGCTTGGGTGACAGGCGAGACTGTGCCACTGTATGCTACAGGACACCTACAATAATTGATCACAGTACCAAGACAAGGAGCCAAAGCAGCTGTACCTAATACATAGAAACAAACAGAGGGAGGCTGCCAAAATGAAGAGACAAAGAAACACGGTCCAAATGAAAGAATAGATCAAAACTCCAGAAAAAGAGCTAAACAAAATGGAGATAAACAATCTATCATATGCAGAGTTCAAAATACTGGTTATAAGGATGCTCAAGGAACTTAGTGAGGATCTCAACAGCATAAAAAAGATCCAGTCAGAAATGAAGGATACACTAACTGAAATAAAGAATAATTTACAGGGAAACAACAATAGAGTGGATGAAGCTGAGAATTAAATCAATGATTTGGAACATAAGGGAGCAAAAAACCACAAATCAGAACAAGAAGAAGAACAAAGAATCCAAAAAAATGAGGATAGTTTAAGCAGCCTCTGGGACAACTTCAAGAGGTCCAACATTTGCATCACAGGGTTCCCCAAAAAGAAAGAGCAAGAAATTGGAAATTAATTTGAAAAAATAATGAAAGAAAAGTTTCCTAATTTGGTGACGGTAATTGACATTCAAGTCCAGGAAGCATAGAGTCCCAAACAAGGTGGATGCAAAAAGGCCCACTCCAAGACACATCATAATTAAAGTGTTGAAGATTAAAGATAAAGAGAGAATCTTAAAGGCAGTGAGAGAAAAGATATTAGCTACCTTCAGGGGAGTTCCCATTGATTTCTCAAAAGAAACTTTGCAGGATAGAAAGGATTGGCAGGAAATATTCAAAGTCATGAAAACTACAGCCAATATTGCTCTACCCAGCAAAGCTATCACTTAGAATTGAAGGGCTGATAAAGAGCCTCCAAGACAAGAAAAATTAAAATCTATGAACAGTAAAAAGGCAGAAATACATATCTATTAACAACTGAATCTAAAAACCAAACTAAGCCAAACAAGTAGAACAGAGACAGAATCATGGATACGGAGAATGTTTTCATGGTTGCCAGATGGGATGGGTGTGGGAGAATGGATGAAGAGGTGAGGGGATTACTAAGTACAAATAGGTAGTCACAGAACAGCCATGAGGATGTAAAGTACAGCATAGGAAATGGAGCAGCCAAAGAACTTACTTGCATGACCCATGGACATGAGCACTGGTGTGGGGATTACCTGAGGGAGGAAGGGGTCCTGGGTGGACAGAGGCATAGGGGGAAAATCAGGACAACTGTAATAGCATAATCAATAAAATATAATTTAAAAATCTTATAAAAGAAAATCAATAAATAATTTGATACATTGATAAAATCATCTCAATAGTTACATAAAAAGAACTTAACAAAATTGCCATCTCCATAATATACATTCTTAGCAAACTAGGAAAAGAAGGGAACTTCCTCAATCTGCTAAATTGCAACCATGAACAACTTAACATCTTGTATCACACTGAATGGTGCAATAGCTTTCCCCAAAGATTGGGAACAAGACACGGATTATCTGCTCTCACCTTTTCTGTCCATCATGGCACTGGAGTTCACATCCAGTGCAATAATGAAAAACCAAGAAGGAAACGTCATAAAGATTAGAAAGGAAGAACTGAAATTGTCTATGCAAAGACAACATGATAGTTTACATAGAAAACCCTAAGGAATTATATCAGTTTCCTATTGTTGCTGTAGCAATTACCACTAACTTAATGGCTTAACATTATACAAATTTATCTGTACAGTTTTATAAGTTACATGTCTGATATGAGTCTCGCTGGGCTAAAATGACAAGGGTTGACAGGGCTGTGTTTCTTTCTGATGGAAACAGGGAGAATCTGCTTCCTTGACTAGACCAACATCTAGAGACCACCCACATTTCTTATCACCCCCTCCCCACATCTTCAAAGCCAGTGTTATTGCATCTTTCTGACCATTCTTCATACACAAATAATTGTTTCTCAGTCTCTGCCTTGTCTTTTATTCTTTCAGTGGTTTCTTTTAAAAATGAAAATTTCAATTTTTGATTAGGTCATTTATCATGTTTTTCTTTTATGGTTAGTGCTTTTCCATGTCTTATTTAGAATCTTTGCTTAACCCAAGTTTAGCTTTTATTTTAAGGTGTATGATCATGTTTGGATCCATTCCAAATTAAATTTTTTGTATGGTGCATAAGGGGATCAAGTTGTTTACCTAGTTGTTCCAGACAGTTGTGGAAAAGATTATCCTTTTCAATTGAATAACCTTGGTATATTTCTTGTAAATCAATTAGTTGTATATGTATGTGTAGGTGTATTAGCAGACTCTATTTGTCCGTCCTTTAACCAATATCACATTGTTTTAATTACTGAAATCAGAGAGTAAACCTTGAAATTAGGTAGTGTGACTCCCCCAACTATCTTTTCCTTTCTCAGTCTTTTTTGAAAATGTTTTGGCCTTTCTAGATGCTTTGCATTTTCCTATACATTTTAGAATTGCCTTGATAATTTCTACAAACAAATTTCAATTGGAATTTCATTGCAATTTGGGAATAATTGACCTGTTAGCAATATAGAGTCTTCTAATTCATAAGTACTGTATAGCTCTCATTTATTTAGGCCTTTAATTCTTCCAAGAAATATATAGTATTTAGTATAGAGATCTACTAATTTTTTTGTTAGGTTTATTTGATGATATTATAAATGGAATTTACTTCCAATTATTTCTCTAGGGGTCAGCAAACTTTCTTTTTAAATAGAGGCCAACAAACTTAGGTGTAGATTGTGTTTACAATGTCCTTTAACAAAGAAATTATAGTCATATTTGATCTCCCATTTGTCAACAAAAGTTGACTGAGTATCTACAACATGCAAAGGTCTAGGAATGCAAAGTTGATCACCTGTATGTGATTTGTATATCCTCTAGGGATTTTTTGGACATTATATCAGTGCTTACCAGAAATGCCCACTTCTTCCAACAAGTTTTTAATTCAGTGGTTCTCAACTTTGTTTATACAATAGAAAGACTTGGGATATTTTAAGAAAATACAGATACTCAGACCCCACCCAAAGCTAACAATAAGCAGAAATTCAAAACTTCCCTCTAAAGAAGTTATTCCAAAGTATTAATGTCAACAAATTCATTCTGACAATGGTGGTGGTGTTTTTCTTTCTTAAAAAAAAAGACATCCAGGCCCCTTTTTACTGTATTACTTTCATCTTTGCACACCTACAACTTTATACATAGCATGCATTATACATAACCTTAAAGAATGGGTGGATAATTGCTTACTAACAGAAACAAAAGGAAATGTGCTAAAGCAGCATTCCAAGCACACTTCTGGGAAAGTGTTCATTGGATTGAGGGCATTTCAACGAGGTGAACCAGGGGACAATGAAGGTTCTTAGCAGGACTGGGTTTCTAATCTGGGGGCCAATACAAAATGAAAATGTAGGGGCCTTGTTCAAAAATTATGAAGAATTTGAGCATTTATCTAAGCATGGGGCCCTGTGTGACAGTACAGGTTACTTGTCCATGAAGCCAGCCCTAGTTCCAAGGACTAGAGTTCTCCCTTTACATTCTGCATTTCCACACAAGTTCTGGTAATCAGGAAGGCAGTAGAGCAGTTGATTGAATTTTCATCCCAATGGTCATGTTAAAACAAACAAACAAACAAACAAACCTTTAGTTCTTAACTTTTTTTAATTTATTCCCTCTGTTGACTCTCAGAGAAATCATTTGAAATGAAATCATCTTATCTGTTTGCTCTTGTTTTGGATGAGCATACATATTTTTAATGTTGCAAGTTTTCTTTTCTTTATTGGACAAGTCTTGTAAGACTTGAAAATCTGAAATGAGGACTTGAAATTCAGCTCCATTTTTACCTGAGAGCTGGTCATTAAATGCCATTTCTGCAACTTTCAACTTTTGTCTTAAATAGAAGCAACATTTACTTTGCACCCACTAAAAGTATTATATTGATTCTCTCTTAACAAAACTATGAAGGAAATTTGTCCTCTACATGTCAAATGACAAATCTAAGGCTCAAAGAGGTTAAAACTTGTCTAAGTAGGGTATACGGAGAACTAATTAAGATCACGGACTCACCTCATGTTTTACTTGTATACATAAAACTTGGGAAAAACTACCAAACTCCTGTGAATTATGTTTTCTGTAATTGTGCAATAGAAAGAATAATATCCACCTCATAAGACTGCCATGTGGATTGAGATAAACTCCCAGTTAAAGATAAACACTCAATAGACAGTGGCAATTGTCCTTAAAGTCACATCTAGTGAGTAGTAGTGTTAGGATTTCTCTTCTTCTCTGAAGGTAACATTAGTAAATTTCCACTTGCTTGTTTTAGATAATCCCTGGATTTTTAAAAAAGTAATATGCATCAATTACCTTCAAGCTGAGCTTGAGGCTAGAAAACGAAATTATTACAAGCAAATCTTGGAGAAGATACAAAATACAGTGCCAACTAGCCTTTTGAAAATACCATACTGAACTGTTAGAAGCCTTGGCTTTCTTCCCTATTCTTGATTATCAGGCTTAAAATACCAAGAGTATCTTTAATTCATAGAAGAGTATGCAAAGGTGTCTTATAGATGCACTTAAGTAAGTTAGCTCATTTAAGTCAATAGTTAATTTTACAATATTTTCTATTCACCCCGACACAATGGTGGACAGCTGGCATATGTTACCTCCTAATATAATTTTCCTCTTCATGTATCTCCTCTTCCCAGGGGGGAGTGAGATCAGAGCCTCAATTCTATTTTATTCTTTCTGATATAACTCTGTGTTTGGCAAAGTGCCCTGTATACAGTAGGTAGAAAGATATGGTGGTTGATTATTACGGGCAAGGGAGAAATGATTTGGAACAGAGTATTAAAAAAATCTGTGACTCTGCACTGCAAATCTGTAGAGAGAAAAGGCAGACACGTTATCTTTAAAAAACAAACCTCATCAAGGGAGGAAGAGTTTTAAGGAACAGCTGTAAAGGACACATGGACAAAACCAAGGAAGAGTGGAATCAGGGGAAAGAGGTGGGGATGGTTGGGATGGGGGGCATAGTGGGTGGTAAATGCAGACAACTATACTTGAACAACAATACCTGAACAACAATAAAAAATATATAAATTAAATTAAATGTAAAAAAACCTCATCAAGTTTTTTTAAATTACAGAAAAAAAGCTACTGCTCATTGTAAACATTTTGCATAATACAGAAAAGTAGAACATTTTAAAAGAAAAAAACAAAACAAAACAAGTTTTTACCCTTAAAGCCAATCACATTCTGATGGCTTTTCTTCAGGTGGCTTGTTTTATCAAGTCTTGCATGTATCCTGTCCCTTCTTTCCTTCTTCTTTTGTCATATACCTAGTGCCTTCATACCACCTTTCATTTATTCCCCCATTCACACATGCCTCATGCTGTAGCCCAATATTAAAACCTGACCCCATACATCAGACTTCTTATAATCTTCTCACTCTCTATAAAAGTTTTGAATGCCCTGCATTCACTTTCCCAGGGCCTTAGCCCTCTACTTAAATTAATCTGATAATGTACCTGCTTATGTTTATAACTATAGTCCACAGAGTATATTATTTTCAGAAGGGAAATCAGAGGGTAGAAACTTCAGGTAGTTCAGTGAGAGATCCATTTAATGGAGGTAAGACCATCAAATGCATTAAACAAATATTTACTGAGCACAACAGGTGGTAGTACCACAACATGGGGGAAAAACAAATCTAGGGACTTTTAACCACCCATTGACATCAGTGGATAGATATTCCAGACAGAAAATAAATAAGTAAACAGCAGATTTAAATGATAATTAGATCAGATGGATTTAACTGATGTTTTTAGATCATTTCACTCCAAAGCAGCAGAATACACATTCTTTTCAAGTACATATGGAACATACTGCAGGATATACTACCTATTAGGCCACAAAATGAGTCTCAGCACAATTAAGAAGATGGAAATCAAATCAAGCATCTTCTCCCACACTAAGATGGTATGAAACTAGAAATTAATTACAAGAAAGAACTGAAAAACACACAAACTCATGAAAGCTAAATAACATATTACTAAGCAATGAATGAGTTAACAAAGTGATCAAGAAAGAAATCAAAAGATACCTTGAGGCAAATGAAAATGAAAAAACAAAAACACAAAATCAATGGAACACAGTGAAAGCAGTCTTAAGAGGAAAATTCATAGCAATACAGGCCTACCTCAAAGAACAAGAAAAATCTCATATAAAAAAATCTAACATTACATCTAAAGGAACTGGAAAAAGAAAAACAAGCAATGTCAAAGTGAGTAGAAGAAAGGAAATAATAAAGATCAGAACAAGAGCTAAATGAAATAGAATCTAAAAAAATACAAAAGTTCAGTGAAACAAAGTGCTTGTTCCTTGAAAAGATAGAAAAGATTGATAAATCTTTAATTAGATTCATCAAAAAACAAAAGAGCGAGAAAGAGAGAGAGGACCCAAATAAGAAATGGAAGTGGAGAAGCGACGACTCACACCAGAGAATTACAAAGGATTCTAAGAAAATACCACTAACAATTATATGCAATTAGTTAAACAATCTGGAAGAAATGGATAAATTCCTAGAAACATTCAATCTTCTGAAGCTGAAATAAGGAAAAAAACAGAATATCTAAAAGGGCCAATTAAAACAAATGAAATGAAAGCAGTAATCAAAAGGCTCTCAGAAATCAAGTCATGGGGTAGATGGCTTTAAGGTGAATTTTACCAAACATTTAAAGAAGAACTAACACCTATCCTTCTCAAACTATTCCAAAAAATTCAAGAGGAGGGAAGACTCACACATTCATTTGATGAGGCCAGCATTATCCTGATTCTAAAACCAGATAAAGACACTACAAAGAAAGAAAATTACAGACCAATATACCTGATGAGCATAGATGCTAAAATCCTCAACAAAATATTTGAAAATTGAATCCAGCAACATATCAAAAAGATAATACACCATGATCAAGTGGGATTTATTCCTAGAATGCAATTGATATGACATCCAAAATCAATTAATGTGATATACCACATAAACAAAATGAAAGATAAAAATCACATGATCATATCAATAGATGCAGAAAAAGCATTTGACAAAACCCAGCACCCATTTATGATAAAAATGCTAAAAAAAGTGAGAATAAAGGGAACAAACCTCAACATAATAAAGGCCAACTATGACAAATTCATAGCCAACATCATACTCAACTGGGAAAAACTAAAAGCATTACCCTTAAGATCGGAACAAGACAGAGATGTCTGTTTCAACCACTTTTATTTAACATAGTAATGGAAATTCTAGCCACAGCAATCAAACAAAATAAAATAAAAACAAAAGGCATTCAAAATGGGGAGGAAGAAGTAAAACTGTCATTATTTGCAGATGACACAATACTATATATAAAGAACCCTAAAGTCTCCACCAAAAAACTACTAGAACTGATAAGTGAATTCAGTAATGCAGCAGGTTAAAAAATAAATATTCAGAAGTCAGTTGTATTTTTATACACCAATATTGAACTATCAGAAAATAATACCTAGAAGTAAATTTAACCAAGGAGGTAAAAGACCTGTACTTGGAAAACCATAGGACATTGAAGAAAGAAATTGAGAAAGATACAAATAAGTGGAAGCATATACCGTGTTCATGGATAGCAAGAATTAAAATCTTTAAAATGTACATACTACCCAAAGCAATCAATACGAGTATATTGAATGTACTTTCTATCAAAATACCAAGAACTTTTTTCATAGAACTAGAACAAATAATCCAAAAATTTATATAGAACCATAAATGACCCCAAACAGATGCAGCAATCTTGACAAAGAAGAACAGAGGTGGATGTATTATGCTACTTGATATCAAACTATACTACAAGGCCATAGTAATCAATACAGCATGGTACTGGCATAAAAATAGACACATAGATCAATGGAACAGAATAGAGAGCCCATAAATAAACCCACACCTATATGATCAATTAATACATCACAAAGGAGATAAGAATATATAATGGGATAAAGACAGTCTATTCAATAAATGGTGTTGGGAAAATGAACAACAAATGCAAAGAAAATGAAACTAGACCACCATTTACACTATATACAAGAGTAAACTCAAAATGGATTAAAGACTTAAGTGTAAGACTCAAAGCTACACAACTCTTAGAAAAAAACTTAGGCAATAAAATCTCCGATGTTATTTAGCAATATTTCATTCTAATATAGCTCCTTGAGTAAGGAAAAAACAAAAAAACAAATGGGACTACATCAAACTAAAAAGTTTTAGCACAGCAAAGGAAACTGTCAACAAAGTGAAAAGACAACCTACTGAATGGTAGAACATATTTATTCATGAAACTACTGATAAGGGGTTAATATCCAAACTGTAAAAAGAGCTCATGCAACTCTACACCAAAAAATCAAATGATCCCATTAAAAATGGGCAAAGGACCTGAATAGATATGTCTCCAAAGAGGACATGCAGATGGCCAATAGACATATAAAAAGATGTTCAAAGTCACTAATCATTGGAGAAATGCAAATGAAAACCACAGTGAACTAACACCTCACCCACGGCACCTCACCCATGGCAGGATGGCTATTATCAATAAATTAAAAAACAATAAGTATTGGGATCCCTTGTGCACTGTTTGTGAGAATGTAGACTGGTATGGCCACTGTGGAAAACAGTATGAGGGGTCCTTAAAAGTTAAAAGTAGAACTACCACATGACCTAGAAATTTCACTTCAGGTATTTATCTGAAGAAATCCCAAAGACTAATTTAAAAAGATATATGCACCCCCATGTTTATTGCAGCATTATTTAGAATAGCCAAGATATGGAAGCAACCCAAATGACCATCAATAGAAAATTAAGAAGATATGGTACACATATACAATGGAATATTATTCAGCCATAAAAAAGAATAAAGTTTTATCCTTTGCAACAGCATTGACAGACCTAGAGGGTATTATGTTAAGTGAAATAAGAGAAAGACAAATACCATATGATTTCACTTATATGTGGAATCTAAAGAACAAAGTAAACAAGCAAACAAAATAAAAACAGATTCATAGATGTAGAAAACAGATTGATGGTTGTCAGAGGGGAAAGGGTTTGGGAGGCTGGGTAAGAAAGGTGAAGAGATTAAGAAGTACAAACTGGTAGTTATAAAATAGTCATGGGGATGTAATTGTGCAGCATTGGGAATACAGTCAATAATACTGTGATAACTATGTATGGTGCCAGGTAAGTACCAGAAATATCAGGGGGACTACTTTGTAAAGTATATATAAAGTCTAGTCACTATGCTGTACACTCAAAACTAATACAAAATAATATTTAATGTTGACTGTAATTAAAGATAATTTTCTTTAAATCTAGATTGAAGTCCAACTACTCACTAGCAAGCAACCAACTTAACATCGCTGCACCTCAGTGAAGTGGTAAGGTAAATTCATAAGCTTTTCATGAGGCTTTAATAAATAGCAAGAGTAAAATACCTGGTTCATTAGAGCTCTTTTAAAGATTATTGCAAAATGATGTGAAATTTTTTAAAAAATTGATCAAACATGATTCATGTCCTCATGGAGCTTACTATCTAAAAGAATAAATGAGACACACATAAAAATAACCATAATTCTGAATTTTTAAAACTTATTAAGATTCATGTACATATACCCATTTTACAATTGAGGAGACTGAGGCTCAGAGGAAGAGAAATGAGTTGACCAAAGTCACACAAGTAGGGAATTGCAAAGCCAGAATTTGAACCCTTGTCTCCCCAAGTACACAATGCACTAACATAACATAGGCATTTGCTTTTAAACCTATTTCAATGACTAAATCTTGATGCCAGCAAACATCATCATGCTAAAGAAAAAACATGGGTCCTATTTTGAAATTTGTCTAAAACTTATACCATAACAATAGAGAAAGGGGGTAGAAACTGGGTCAGAAGATCTAGGGTATCACATTCAAATGTTTGACCCCCTACTATATTAAGACCACAGATAGAGTCACAGAGATACACTGTGAAAATTTTAATCACATGACTTAAAACAAGTCCCATTACTGGTTTGTAAGGTTGCTTACACAATCTCTACTGGTATTTTTAAAATAAATATTATAATTATTATGTTATTATACATTGTATTTTCTCAGTGTTAAAAATGTTAATTTATTCAACTTTTAAATATTTAAGACATAACACAGTTTTTGTAACCCTATTTTGTCAATTTATTATTTTTATTCCGAGAGCCTCAAAAAGTGGAAAAGGCAACACTTCTCTCACCAATTCTTTGATGTTCATGGAGGCCCCACCACCCATGTAGGCAGGGCCTTACCCTTTACATGTCCCACGTTCTTCCTCAACAACAAAACTGCACCCTAAGACAGAGGGGCAAAGACTTTCAGGCCCAGAAAAATTCCACCAGCACACAGTTGCTACCATTGCTAGGTGGCCAGGCATCAGGTTGTGTCGCCAGGGCCTCTAAGTCTCTAGATAGCCCCGGGGAGGTGATCACATCACACAGGTCATCACACAGGCCAATAGAAATTTCTTCTCACGTCAATGTGAAAAGTCTGGATGCACTTTAATCATCAGGCAGGACTTCCATGTTTTACTCACCTAAAACTTCCTTTTTTAAAAAACACTGTGGGACTTGTTTCTGGTCTGGGATATAAGGGGCTTGAAAATCACAACTCATCCTAGCAACCGAAAAAGCTGAACAAAGAGAAAAGGATCAAGTCTTCTTAGATTCTGAGACATTAGGATACAGGTCAGACCGATGCTCCCAAAATTGGAGAGACAGACAAGCAGGTAAGAGAATCACAACTTACCAGAGCAGGAATCTCTGTGGGTACCTGTATGGGGGTAGGGGAACCAGAATTATAATCAACGAATTCCTGGAGGCTCTGCGTGGACTGGTCCAAGAGTCAAAAACTCCAGGGCTGCCACATCATGGTGGGGTGTGGATGGAGAGGTGGGGAGGCGACATTCACACTTATGTAAGTTTTACCTCCAGAAGCTCATCCAGGTTCTCACAGCAAGTATCAGAGAAACAGCTCCTCTTGCTTCCTGCAGGGGTAGGGAAAAAGAACCAGTTTGAAATGTGCCAGAGCATTCTCTTCTTCACAAGTTCTGGCTCTCAGGAGAAATTTTAACCAGAACCTAACCTGCAGGGGTTTTATCAGAACCTAACTGACCTGGGGGAAGAGAAACACCCAACTCCATTTGGCTGTACGTAGCCTTTCCGGTGGAGGAAGGGAATTAGTGTATCCAACTTCAGTGCCTTGTAGCCATTTTGCTGCACCCAGGGTACCGAGATGGGCTTGTGAATTTCACAGTCCAGAGGTGCAGACTCACTAAAAGACTGAGACCTAATCATAAGACTACACAATCCTTCTCTTCCAACTAGAGCCTACCACCACACTTCTAAATGTGTGTGCATTTCCTTTTACCCAGTATATCACTTCCAGCTATCAAGAAAAATTTACAGGATGTACTAAAAGGCAAAAAACAAAGTTTGAAAAGACAGAGTAAACATCAGAACCAGACTCAGATACGGCTGGAATGTTGCAGTGAGCAGACTGGGAAATTAAAATGACTGTGGTCAACATGCCAAGGGCTGTAATGCATAGAGGAGACAGCACTCCTCACAACTCAACACCAAACTCCCGCCCAGACTGACTCCACCCCTTTATACTCATGCAAACATTGTATGAAGGTCTTACTGTTCTATATTTTTACCGACTCTTAATATTGTCTGAATTTTTAATTTTTGACAGGCTGGTGGGTATGAAAACATATCTCTATATGATTTCAAATTGCAATATGTTGTTTAGGTTCAGCATCTCTTCATATGTCTATGGAAACAGTTGTATTTCTTCTGTGAAGTCCAGATCATATGTTGACCCTTTTTACTACTAGGTTGTTAAGTCTTCTTATTGACTTGTAGACATTTTTCTAGATGTTAAAAGTGTCCCAGTTAATTGCCCTTAATCTTCCCATTTCCACTAAATTACCCATGTCAGTCGATCAACAAAGTTAACTTTCTATAGAAACCTTCACCATACATACCTATCTAATTGTCTCAAATTCTTTTAAGAATCAGTAAATTAAAATTTCAAAATGCAGTTGATCAAAACTGATATAATTAAACACACTTTTTCTTTCATCCTCACCCTAAAGTTAGGGAAAGTGCCGGAAATGGGTGAATCTTTAAAGATTAAAAGTTTTCAACAATACTTTAGGAGAGGAATTTTGCTCATTTACTAATCACCTTTTTTTTTTTTTTGGTTTGACAGCACAATTAAACACACACATATTTTATGTTCATGAATACCCTTAATCCCCCTAATTATACCAGCTCTGAGTTACAGGCAGAAACACAAGGTGTTGGGGGGAGGGCGGGGAGAATGTGGGGCCAAAGGCAGGGAATTTTATTGATGTTGTCTCTGTCTATAGGGTGTATCATATTTTAGGAGGAAAAAATGCATTCTGAACTGGTTTCAGTTATTTACATTACAGAGCATATCCATGCTGAGAACAGCTTTCAAGGATTTATTTGCCAATTGACATAAATTAAAACCAGACCAAACTTCATTCCTTCTCTTGTTTTTTTTCCTATAGATTTTTTCCTTGCCTTCTCCCCATTCTCTCTACCCAACCCCAACCCCTTTCTTCTTAATGTCTTTAAAATTAATTTTGCTTTGCACACATTTTCTGCTTTCCCAGGAAACATTTCCCATTGCTTTAGTTCCCATTCTGCCTGAGGGGACATTTTCTCCTCTCCTTTACTTCTTCTCTTTAATCCTCTCAATTATCTAGGCCCCTGCCTAGAATCCCTAATAAATATTTGGAAAGAGAGAGAGGATTCAATCTTGTTGAGTGGTTTTGACTTTTTGTAGTTTTAGTTTAAGTCTAGCATCTTCTTTTAAGGAAATATCCTTTTTATATGAAGGCAAGCATTTACATGTTTTTGGTCATTTTAACAACAACAGAGGACTCCTTAAAATCATAAAAACATATAAGCCCTAAGGCTTGTCCAGCTCTGGAGAGACAACAATGGAAAAAATAAAGAACATTTCCCTAATAATACATAGGTTCAAACCCCAGCTCTATGTCTCCCAGAGGCAGGACTTCCCTCTGAGCCTCAGTTTACTTCTCCATAAAATGTTTAATGTGCAGGTGTGTTATAAAGATCTTCAATGAGGTAATGTAAGAAAAGATTGCTCATTATTCCGGTTAGAGTCCTAACTTCATATGAAAGATATTTATTAGGAGGGTGATGGGAACTAAAAGATGGAATGGTTAGGAAACACACATCCCCAGGGGCGCAAACCACGCCGACCGTAAGGATGGAGAAGCAGCAACTACAGTAACACCAGGCAGCAGGAAGGGAATGAATAAACTGAAACCATTTTTAATGCTATGCATGTTGATATTTTTAAACTTTATACTGTTTTATTTTCTAACGCTGATTGATACTAAATTGATTTCACAATTCACCGATGAGTTGTGACGGACAGTTTTAAAAACATTGCCCAGCAGCTGAGTGTGGCCTGTGCACTTGGAGGAACCAGATCAAAGACCTGGCTCTGTCACTCAGGCATGTGGGCTTCTGAGCGGCTCGGAGACTTAGATTCTGTGAAATAGAGACCCTGGCAAACAATTTCCTTTACCTAAATGACTCAAAATGAAACATAAAAAGTATATAACATAATGCCAGGAATGTTGTGATGCTAGTGATTTTTAACATTAAATATTTAATAACTAGTTTAATGATGAGTAGAGTGGAAATTTAAAAATTAACACCATGAAATAGGAAGAAAAAAAAAGAGTAAGCCCAAATATAGTAATTTAACATCATTCTTCAAATGAACACGAGCTTTTTACAAGACTCAGGTGACCATCATTATATTGGGAAACTCCAGGACAGGAAAGTCAAAGCCAGAAGTTATATAAAGCCTTCTTTTTCTAGATTATGTGAATAGTTCTTTCTTGGGCCTGCCATTAATAAGGACATAAAGTGACCTGGGGTTTGGATTTTTCAATCCGGTTATAAGTCTCTTCACTGACCCATCATCATCCTTACTATTTTCTCCATCCATAGGGCTCAGCCCTGTTTCTCTTCTTATTCCTTATTCCCATTGCTGGTGTCATAAGCTACACAGTTCCTCAGGCTGGAAACTTGGCCTCACTCCTCAACAAACCAAACTCCACCCCTAACAACAAATCCTGCCAATTTTACCTTCAAAATATCCTTGGGACCCATCATTTTCTCTGTGTTCACACTGACATTGCCCTAGTCCAGGGCTTTCCTCAACCTTCCCTTGGACTATACTGGTCTCCTTAATAGTGTCCCTGCCTACCTCCCCAACCCCAAACTCACTTTCTACTGTGTTCCCTAAGTACTCTTTCTGAAATACAGACAAATTTTTATATGTTTGTGTCCCTTACTTTTGCCCCCTGCCTAGGTATATAAATGATCCTTGTTTCCCCGTAGCCTGCAGGATAATCTCCAAATTTCTTAGTGTTATTTGATGCTCCCTTCAAATTAACCCTTGGCTGCTATTCCTCCTCACCTCCTGCTATCCATGCACCCTCAGACTCTGGCCACAACTTGTCATTCAATAGATGAATTACACTCTTAAGCTTCCATGCCCTTGTACATGCTGTTCCCTCAGCCTAGAATTCTCCTATTCTCTTTTTCTGCATGGAAAAATGTTTATGTTCATCATTCAAGTCTTAGCATGTCTATTAACTCAGCAAACATTTGCAGAGCACATAAATACTCAAAAATTCTTCTCAGCAATGGGGATACAAAGATGAAGAGAGGGAGAGTTCTCACCCTCACATAGCTCTGTCTAATGGAGGAACTGTGAAGCTTGGACAGGATTAATCATTGTTTTCCTTATGCTATCTAAAATATGTTGCACATAACATTTAGGGAGGCCTTTATCACATTATAGCATAGCTCTATGCCTATGTATTCCTCAGACAGTCAGTGCCTCAAAAAAATATTTCTTAGATTCTGGAAATCCCAGAATTCATGCCAAGACCTGAAACTCCATAAATAATGTTTGCTATAAAAATAAATGTATAAACCATATAAAGTGTAATGGTGTGACCTCTGATTGATTTCAGTGGAACCCATATCAACAGGTCCAAGTGAGCCATTTAAGTCTTCATGGTGAAAGAAGGGGTAGGAAAGGCAGGTGATTCATGTGTTTTAGAAATGATTAGATATTGTATTTCACATATTTTCCCCTCTTTCTATTATTCAGTTCTTAGGAATGTGGAGGGACTTGTAGGAGGAGATGACATCTTCAAATGTGACCAGATAAGAGACTGAGGCCTTGACAGAAACATTAACCTAATATTATTATTGAATCATATGTCTTAAAAGACTGCTAAGATTTATGTAAATAGAAACTATCTAAAATAACGACTACTGCTATCACTAAAAATAATGCTAATATCATTTCAGCAGGAGATTTTTATCCTAAACTACAGTGATTACGATTAACTTGATGGTTGGGCTGCATTCCTCTAATGTGTTAAAAACAGATTAATCAGAATAACATTCAAATGATAACCTAAATTTTCAAAGGCCTCTTTCCCCAGGATCTCAAAATGTATGAATAGTGTCTCCTTTGAAAAAGGTTAAATTTTATATAGAATTCAGAGTCCAGAAATAAATCGACACATCTGTAGTCAATTGATTTTCAACAAGGATGCTAAGACTACACAATGAGAAAAGAATATTCTCTTGAACAAATCATACTGAAACAATTGGATATCCACATACAAAAGAATAAAGCTTAACCCTTACCTCACATCATATACAAATATTACCTCAAAATATACCAAAGGCATAAATGGACCAAGTTCCTTGAATGAAAACATAAGGAAAAATCTTTGTGACCTTAGACTTGGCAAAAGATTCTTAGTTATGACAACAGGAGCATGAGCAACAAAATTAAAAATAGATAAAATAAATTTCATCAAAATTAAGAACATTCGTGAATCAAAGGACACTGTGAAGAAAGTGAACACAATCCATAGAATGAAAAAATATTTGTGAATCATTTCTCTGATAAGGGCCTAAATATTTAAAATAGAAAGAATTTTTACAATTCTGCAACAAAAGACAAATGGGCAAATGATGTGAGTAGACACTTCTTGTGAGAGAAATGAACATACAAATGGCTAAAAAAGCACTGACAGATGCTCAGCATCATTTGTCACTTGGAAAACACAAATCATAACTACAATGAGATACCATTTCACGGCCATAACGATGGCTATAATTTTTGTAAAAACCCCAAACATTTAAAATAAAAAACAAGAGTTGGTAAAAATGATGAGGTGCTGGAATCCTCATACACTTCTGTAGAAACTAGTAAAATGATACACCTGATGTGAAAAAACTTTTGGTGATTCCTGAATAGTATATTAGGGTTCTCTGTTAGAAAAACGGAACAAATAGAGTATATATATGAATAATGTTATTATAAGGACTTGGTTCACACAATTATGGAGGCTGAGAAGTCCCATAATCTGCTGCTATCTGCAAGCTGGAGGGAGACTCAGGAAAGCTTGTGGTGAAATTCAGTCCGAGTGCAAAAGCCTGAGAACCAAGAGCCAATGATGTAGATTCCAGTCCAGCTGGGAAGACCAGAGAACCGGAAGCACAGAAAGCAAGAGAAGATCAACGTTCCATCTCAGCAGTCAGGCAGGAAGAGTCCAATTCTTCTTTTCTCCACCTTTTTGTTCTATACAGGCCGTCTATAGATTGAATGATGCCCATGAACATTGAAGCAGGCAAACACTTTATTGAGTCCATCGATTCAAATGCTGATTTCATCCAGAAACACCTCACAGACACACTCAGAAATAACATTTGGGCAAATATTTGGGCACCCTAAGATCCAATCAAATTGGCAAACAAAATTAACTACCACGATAAGTTAAACGTAGAATTACCATATGAATGAGCAATTATATTCCTGGTTTTTAACAACAAAAAAATTGGAAACAGTTGTTCAAACAAAAATTTGTACAAGAATATTAATATAGTACTATTCACAATAGCTAAAAATTGGAAACAACCCAAATGTCTACCAGCTAATGAGTGGAGAATCAAAATGTAGTATATCCACACAATTGATTATTATTTATTAATAAAAAAGAATGAAGCATCAATATATACTACAACATAGATGAACCTTGAGAACATTATGCTAAATGAAAGAAGGTAGTCACAAAAGGTGACATATTGTATGACTCCATTTATATGAAATATACAGAACAGGCAAATGCAGAGACAGAGAGTGGATTAGTGACTGCCGTGGGTTGGCAGTGGACAGGGGATTACAGCGACTGCTTCATGGGTATGGGCACAGTTTCCTTGGTGATGCTGAAAAATGTTCTGAAACTAGATAGAGGTGATAGATTGTGAATGTGATAAATATCAGCAATGAAAAATTTTCTGTTACGTATATTTTAGCACAATTTAGAAAAAGTTAAGATTTCTTAACACTGGTTTTGGGGTCTGCATTTCCCAGCCTCTTCAACCTGTAGCTGCTGATAAGATTCCCTTCCATTTTAAAACTTACTCCTCAGCCACAGTCCCTTGCCATCTTTATGCCAACCCAATTGTCCTGTGTATAATCCTAAGAATAGTTAATAATTGTGTGCCAGGAATATTTTATCAATTTCTTAAATACTTACAAAACTCCTGTTATGCGGCAACCTCTGTATTAGACACTGGAGATAGCATAATGAACAAGACAAATGGGAAATCTACTCTCAAAGAATTTAAATCACAGAAAAGAGACAGACAGAAAATAAATAAATGAAACAAAGTTTCAAAAGTGCCCAGCGTTATGAGGAAAATAAAACAGAGTAACATGACGGAGAATGTAGGGAGAGAGGAGCATCTAGTTGAGCTGAGATCCTGAATCAGGAAGGAGCTGCCAGAAGAGTCTTCCAGGGAGAGGGAACAGCAGGAAAGGCTTCAGCTTGTTCAGAAAAGGCCAAAGTGGCTGAAGCACAGTGATTGGGAAATGTAGGATAAATCAGGTCCTATAAGGTCTGTAGATTTATTGGAGGCCGTCAGAGGGGTGTAGGCAAAGGAGGGGTGATTGGTGCTTTACAAAGACCACCACTCTGGCTGCTGTGTGGGGCATGCTTTGTGGGATGCAGGGTGCAAGCAGGGAGATCACTTAGGAAACAGTTCTGTTGGATTCCACACGAGAGGCAATGGTGGCTCAGAGCCGTGTAGAAGCCCCAAAAGTGGAAAGTCACCTGTGGCTCTTCGCCCTGTCCCCTGCATACCATTTTTGGGCATGCCTGCTGTTTGGACAGCGTGTATTCTCCCCTAAACCCAGTCTTAGTACCCTGTTCCAGCAAGACTTTCCTGCCAGCACTGTGTCATGACTGATCCTGTCCTGATGTCCTTGCAGGGACAGAGAGGCAGAGGTCTGAAAGCATCCATGAACAACAACAACATAAAAATGCAAGAAAGAACAATAGCCTGAGATTTCTATTATTTTCCAGAATATAGGTTCTGTTACCAGTACACTGGTCCAGACACTTCCTGTTTATTAAAGGAGATCCTGCAGTTCAAGGCAAGGCTTGCTTTGAAAGGAGTCAAAACGTGCCCCTGCACACACAATGAGAGCAGAGGCTCTTGGCTCTGTCATTATTCCCTGTAAGGTGATCCCCAAAGACTACAATCTACATCTGAGAGCAGTTTATTTATTCCATTATCAGTGGTCAACCCCAGGCTGGGGGCCCAGCTACTAGGTCCTCTCTATTTTCCCCTCTGCTCATCCTTCAGGACTAGCTTGGGAACAGAACCAGAGGCAGAGAGAGGGGACAAGGAATCCAAAGTAGATGAAGAATTTGAATAGAGAAAAAAATGACACCTGTCAAGATATGCCTTGGAAAACAAAAGTCCTTCACATGCCAACTTCCTTAGGAAAGGCCCAAGGTTTTAGAGGAAGATGCCTCACACAATTCCCTGTCTAAAGAAAAATATAGTTTGGTTTAATAAGAAACCAAAGGCCTAAAGAGCAAGACTCAGGAATTTTCATCTGATGCGAGAAAGCTGGGAGCTACTGGAGGCTTTTGATTATTCTTATTTCAATGAGAATAACACCATGGAAAGGGTAGAGGCTGAAAACTGGAGAGCTACAATAGACTATTGCAAAAGTTCAGAGGTGTGGCCGTTAGAGCCTGGGCAAGAGTTCCTCTAAATTTTTTAAATTTACAAGTAGATTTCCAGACAGCATGTGTGTGGGCTCTTGTGTAAAAGAAGCAGTAATTGAAGTGGAGTGAATATGCAGGTTTAGTGTCATAACAGAATTTACCACCAGGTTAACCTGACATACATAGCTAATGGAGAACATAACCATGACTGTGCTTTGGGGGTAATTAGGCATAAGTGGTAAATAGTTTATATAATTAAGTGTGATTGGTGTTACTTTTACATCACTGAACACATTTTAGCTTTTCTTTTCTCACTTTAAGTTTTCCTGTATGCACACTGCTATGAGTCTGGATGAATGTCCCAATACTAACACTGAAGTATCACTGACCTAAGGAAGACCCAAAGCAATTAGTGTGTGAATGCTCATAGCCTCTCCCTTCTGCCTGCTCCTGACTCTTTAGCTCTCCCTGGTACTCCATGCAGGGGCGGGGGTGGGGGGTCTTTCTTGGTAAGAACAGTTTTTTGGGGCTTTACTGTGCAGAAGAAGAAAGAGAAAAGAGAAAGTGATACACAGACTAGGGCTGAGAATTAGTTTGTGGAGGGAATTGCAGACATGCTGTATGAGGGAGTTAGAGGATAGACAAAAGAGGGCTTCTTTTAGAAGTGTTACTATGACCTACTATTGCATCAGGAAATGCAAGTAAAACCCTCAAGTTACTTTGAAATTTCTTTTGATTGCTAGATATTATTCGAAAATTTTTACCATGATATAGTTCTGAGACTGGAACATGTAGATCATGAGATTGTCTTTTAATCACTGTCATTATGTAACATTGAAATAAATATCTTTCAAAAGTCTCAAATCTCTGTCCATAATGGTTTGAATTCTATTTTCTGTAATTCCCATGCTGCATGTCAGACCTGAGGACCCTCACGAGCCATCCAGTTCTATCCCACCAGTCTCTGTCAACAGAAGGTTTTCTTTTTCATGTCTGTGCAAAGCTCTGAGCACATAAAAGACTATCTGTAGCTATTCCGTTCATTACAATTGCTAAAATCATAACTACTAAAATTAGGTTTTCCCATGTCTTTACATTCAATTTATAAGATGTGTTTGCTATTTATAAAACTAGCAGGTGTATCTCAAGAGAAAAAATATAAATTGTACTTTTACTTTGTATTATGTAAAATTATAAATTTAACAGATTAGATCCCACTAAAGAGTACAACTGATTAACAAATTAAATAAAATATCTCAACCCTTTGTGATGGTTTTTGATGTGTCAGCTGGGCTAGGCTACCGTACTCCAGTTAATTAACCAAATGTTAATCTAGGTGCCACTGTGAAGGGACTTTATGGATGAAACCAGCACCGTTACTCAGTTAACTTTAAGAGAGAATATTCTGGGTGAGCCTGACTTAATCAGTTGTAAGTTCTAAAAAGCAGGGCTGAGTCTTTCAGAGAAGAAAAAAAATGAAATTTCTCCTGTGGACAAAGGTTTCATCCCTCTTTTTCAAGTTTCAGCCTCCTCATGATTTGCCCTCCAACAGCCTGCCTTAAAGACTTCAGAGT
This sequence comes from Anoura caudifer, assembly GCA_004027475.1. Classification (NCBI taxonomy): domain Eukaryota; kingdom Metazoa; phylum Chordata; class Mammalia; order Chiroptera; family Phyllostomidae; genus Anoura; species Anoura caudifer. The sequence continues at coordinate 56,668 of PVKU01005538.1, read as the reverse complement.
TGCCTAGCCAACCCCCACAATTCTATAAGCCAGTTTTTTTGTGTGAAAAACCATAAACCATGCACATGCATGGTTTACATACATACAAACACACAAATGCATCTCCTGCTGGATCTGCCTCTGAGATTGAGTGAACTCTGACCAATGCACATTTCAAATTTGGTATAGCTGATTCTCTCACAGACTGGAACACCTGACAGGGTAGACTTCCAAACCCTGAAAGATAACCTTCTACTTCTGTAAATTTTCCAAAAGAAATTTTAAGTGTTAAAAAATCCATTCTCTGAGCACTTCTGGTCAAGATGGTGGTGTAGGTAAACACACTGTGCCTCCTCACACAACCAAAATAAGGACAACAAAAATGTAGAAATAAAAAAATAACCAGTACTGACAGAAAATTGAATTGTATAGAAATCCAACAACCAAGGAGTTAAAGAAGATTCATCCAGACTGGTAGGAGGGGTGGAGTCAGGCAGCCAGGTGGAGAGGACTGGCAGCAAAGCAGACCACAGGAGCACAGGCATTGGTTGGCAAACCCAGCAAGGTGGTGGATTGTGGAGGGGCCCAGCACACAAGGCGGCTGATGGACCAGGCAGTCCCACATTCACACACAGATAAACCAGACAAAAGTGGGGAGCAAGACAGACTGGGCAACCCAGGGTTCCAGCTCAGGGAAATAAAGCCTCAAAACACCAACTGAAAATACCTGTAGGGGTTGAGGTTCTGGGAGAGACTCCCAGCCTCACAGGAGAGTTCATTGGAGAGACCCACAGGGTCCCAGGATGTACACAAACCCATCCACATGGGAATCAGCACCAGAAGGGCCCAGTTTGCTTGGGGGAAGCAGAGAAAGTGACTGAAATCCAGCAGAGAGCAGAGTAAGCGCCATTGTTCCCTCTCGACCCCTCCCCCACATATAGTGTCACAACCCAGTGGCATGGGTTGCTCCACCGAGGTGAACACCTAAGACTCTGCCCCTCCTTATGTAACAGGTGTGTCAAGACAAAAAATGGCCCAAATGACAGAACAGATCAAAGCTCCAAAACAAATACAACTAAGTGATGAAGAGATAGCCAACCTATCAGATGCACAGTTCAAAGCCCTGGTGATCAGGATGCTCACAGAATTGGTTGAATTTGGTCACAAATTGGATTAAAAAAATGAAGGCTATGCTAAGTGAAATAAGGGAAAATGTACAGGGAATCAATAGTGATGGGAAGGAAACTGGGACTCAAATCAATGGAGTAGACCAGAAGGAAGAAAGAAACAACCAAACAGAAAAGAAGGGCGAAACAAGAATTCAAAAAAATGAGGAGAGGCTTAGGAACCTCCAGGACATCTTTAAATGTTCCAGCATCCACATTATAGGGGTACCAGAAGGAGAAGAGGAAGAGCAACAAGTGGAAAACTTATTTGAACAAATAATAAAGGAGAACTTCCCCAATCTGGCAAAGGAAATTGACTTCCAGGAAGCCCAGGAAGCTCAGAGAGTCCCAAAGAAGTTGGACTCAAGGAGGAACACACCAAGGCACATCATAATTACATTAGCCAAGATTAAAATGAAGGAGAAAATCCTAGAAGCAGCAAGAGATAAGGAGACAGTTACCTACAAAGGAGTTCCCATCAGACTGTCAGCTGATTTCTCAAAAGAGACCTTAACAGGCAAGAAGGGACTGGAAAGAAGTATTCCAAGTCATGAAAGGCAAGGACCTAAATCCAAAATTGCTCTATCCAGCGAAGCTTTCATTTAGAATAGAGGGGCAGATAAAGTGCTTCTCAGATAAGGTCAAGTTAAAGGAGTTCATCATCACTAAGCCATTATTATATGAAATGTTAAAGGGACTGATCTAAGAAAAAGAAGATAAAAAAACATGTACAGTAAAATGACAGCAAACTCACAATTATTAACAATCACACCTAAAACAACAACAAAAAAACAAACTCAGCAAACATCTATAACAGGGACAGGACCACAGAAATGGAGATCACATGAAGGGCTAGCAACAGGGGATTGGGAGGAGGATAGAGGGGAAAAGGTACAGACAATAAGTGGCATAAATGGTAGGTGGAAAATAAACAGGGGGAGGGTAAGACTAGTATGGGAAATATAGAAGCTAAAGAACTTACAAGAGTGACACATGGACATGAACTAAAGGTGGGGGAATGTGGGTGGGAGAGGGTGTGCAGGGTGGAGGGGAGTGAAGGGGGGAAATGGGACAATACATAATCAATAAACTATATTAAAAATCTGCTTCCTTAAATATGCAACATTGTTTAGAAAACCAATCATATCATTTTTCAAGTTAAAAACTACAAATCTAGTAATAATTAAAACCACAAAACAAATATGCTAGTTACTCTAAGTTATCAAAGATTCTAATTTCAAATGCCTACAGTAACAAGTACAATATATTATGATGATATATTAATTTCCCCCAAACTACACAATATAACCATAGATTTCATTTGCTTCATTATGTCTATATTTATATGCATACATTGCCAAAGTTAAAACATCACTTCCCAACACTTTAAAGATCATATGAGTAAAACTGAACTTGAATCAGGAAAATTTATAACTTAGGCAAATGGTACAGACAACTGAGCAGTAACCTAAGCCAAGCTGAATATACTTAAGAAATTTAATTTCACAAATGGGTCAGAGAGTTTTAAAGACAAATACTTATGAGGGGTATCTGAGTGAGAATTTCAGTTTAACCTAAAAAGGTAAATTCTATTTGAATCTTCCTTGTGTTGACAGAGGGAAAACTGCCAAAAAGCTGGAACTGTCTGAAGTGAAAAGAAGAGGATATCAATAAAAGAAAACAGGAGCAGGAAACAGAGGCCAGACCTTGAGGAACAGATCCAATGATGGACAAATATTTGTCATAGCTTTCATGACAACTATGGTATTGAGATGAAGTTGTGGGAGTGGAGAATAAGAAGGATATTCAAGAAAGCTGTCAAAAAACTGGCAAAGCTAGGTATGGCCACAGGAAATTTTTAGTATAATTTGAGAAGAAATGCTTCAGGTCAGTAAATTGATTCTACACTACTTGTAACTTCACTGTCAAAGAACTATATAGGGTGAAGTATTTTTTTTTTAAAGCACAAATTCTGTAGGAGAATTTCCCTTTAAAAAAAGAAAAAATGGAAAACAAGCAGAAAAACAACTATACTTCCAAGGGTAAGCAAGAGAGGAAGAGGGGCACAAGCTGATGGAGGGAGGCAAGGGGAAGTGCATGCTGAAGACCCCACAGCTCCTCCTGGAGAGATGAAGCCACTGGAACTGTAGAAAGGGAACCAATTGTGACCTCAGCTTAAAAGTTTCAGAAAATTTTGCATTGGTTTTGAAAATAGGGATTTAGAGATTGGTAGAGATGGGAGTAGCCTAGATGTAAGAAAATCAGAGAAAAGAGAAAGAAAATTTTCAAAAATGTTATTAGATTCCATTTAATTTCCTTTGAACATTTCTAATAAAGCCCTGAACTACATCCTAATAACTTTTGCTCATTGGACTGTGTGTCCAACTGCACCCACCCACTGAGTCTGGGTTCATAGGCAGCCTGGGATTAATTCAAATCACATATTTTGAAAAGTGATTCACTAAATTCTTAGATACAGACACAGAGAATACTTTTTGTTGCTTGCAAAAGTAGATATCAGCTACTTTTCCAACAGAGCCAATCTGTTTTACTAAGGGTCATCATCTCTTCCTTTTTATTCAGGGACAAGAAACCTATCTGCCTTTTGTGGGCTTATACACTTCTCAGGCACCACATTATGCGGGTTTCAAAGAAAATTTATAATGCTGGTGGCAGTGTCCATTTATTCAACAATTCATTCAGCAGAATTCTGTTAAGATGCTACCACATGATCAGCACTGTGCTAGATTTTGAGATTAGGCAGTTAGGATAAAAAACTCTTCCTTTGAGAAATTTGCAGCCTGGTGGACAAGACTGTGAATTGATTCTTCCATTCCTTATAAAAATTAATTTATAGACAACTATTAAAAAACAGACAATTTTCACTCAGCCCAATAAATCCATGTTTAGAAATGTGATGAAATATCTAATTTTTATTTTTAATTTTATTGTTAATCAATTTCAATTTAATTTAAAATTTATTTATTTTTTAATTTAATCTTTATCATTTTCCCATTATCATTTAGTCCCCTTATACCCACTCCCCCAGCAATCACCACACTGTTGTCCATATCCATGAGTCCTTTTTCCTTTTTGCTCAATCCCTCCACATCCTAACCAACCCCACTAGCTGTCATCTGCTCTCCATCTATGAGTCTGTCTCTGTTTTGCTTGTTAGTTCATTTTTTTCATTAGATTCCACATGAGGGAAATCATATGGTATTTGTCTTTCTCTGACTGGCTTATTTCACTTAGCATAATGTTGTCCATGTCCATTAATACTCTTGAAAGGGGTAAAATTTCCTTCTTTTTTACAGCTGAGTAGAATGACATTGTGTAAATGTCCCATAGTTGTTTTATCCACTCATCTATTGATGGATATTTGGTTTGCTTCCCTGTCTTGGTGATTGCAAATAACTCTGCAATGAACATAAGGGTGCTTATGTTCTTTTGAATTAGTGTTTTTGGTTCCTTCGGATATATTCCCAGAAGTAGGATAGCTATGTCAAAAGAAAGATCCATTTTTAATTTTTTCAGGTATCTCCATACTGCTTTCCCCAGTGGCTACACCAGTCTGCATTCCCACCAATAGTGCACAAGGGTTCCCCTTTCTCCACATTCTTGTCAGCACTTGTTGTTTGTTGATTTATTGATGATAGACACTCTGACAGGTGTGAGATTGTATCTCATTGTGATTTTAATTTGCTTTTCTCTGATGATTAATGGTGTTAAGTATTGTTTCATGTGTCTATTGGTCATCTGTATGCCCTCTCTGGAGAAGAGTCTACTCAGGTCTTTGCCCATCTTTTAACTGGGTTGTTTGTTTTTTTAGTGTTGAGTTTTGCAAGTTCTTTATTAATTTTGGATATTAACATCTTATCAGAGGTATCAGCAAATATTTAGTTTGATGTAGTCCCATTGGTTTATTCTTTCTTTTGTTTCCTTTTTCTGTTAACAGAAAGGGAACTTAAGAAAATAATCCCATTCACAATTGCTTCAAAAAGAATGAAATACCTAGGAATAAACCTAACCAAGGATGTAAAAGACTTATACAAGGAAAATTATAAAACACTGAAGAAATTGAAAAAGATACAAATAAGCGGAAGCATATACTGTATTCACGGATAGGAAGAATTAACATCATTAAAATGTCCATACTACCTAAAGCAATCTATAGATTCAATGCAATTCCTATCAAGATTCCAATGATGTGTTTGCCAGACTAGACCAAATATTTCAAAAATTTATATGGAACCACAAAAGGCCCCACATAACAACAATGGTCCTGAGAAAGAAGAACAAAATTGGAGGAATCACGCAACCTAATATCAAACTATTCTACAAGGCCATTGCAATCAAAGCAGCTCGGTAATGGCATAAAAACAGATACAAAATCAAGGGAAATGAATGGACAGCCCAGAAATAAGCCCAGAACATTATAGTCAATTAATATTCAACAGAGGTAGTAAGCACATAAAATGGGCTAAAGATAGTTTATTCAATAAATAGAGTTGGGAAAACTGGACAGATATGTGAAGAAAAATGAAACCAGACCACCTTCTTACACCATACACAAGAACAAATTCAAAATGGATCAAAGACTTAAATATTAGCCCCAAAACCATAAAAATCCTAGAAGAAAACATAGGCAGCAACGTCTCGGATATCACTCATAATTTAAAATTTTAATAGTCTGAATTCAAATTCTATTTTTGCCACTTACGAGACTTCACTTGGCTTCCCTGGGACTGCACTATCTGCTGTAATAGGAAGATAATGATTATAGCACAGGGGTCATTATTAACTGAGATAACATCAGTAGACTTTATCACTGTGCCTGAAACATGGAAGATGCTCAATAAATGGCCGTGTCTCCCCTTAAGTGATAGCTATTAGAAGTGTTACAGCTACATGGATGTCAATAAATATGCAAAAAAGCTGAAAAAATATGTACTCGAATTAAACAATTTTGCTAAGGTGATATGACAATTGGCTTGTTTTATATTTAAAATTTTTTAATTTCCTAGAACATTTTTCTGTGAATGAAACTTTGAACTCCAGACTCCAAATTAGCCCATATTCATATATTTCATTGTGCTGGAGAATGTGATAGTTTTTGTTTTTCCAAAGGCAAGGTACATTTTGAAATATTATAAGGAAAGAGAAATACTTCTTGGCTTCTGTGCATGACTGAGGCTGGGTATTCAGTACCACTCCATTAGCCATTCACTTATTAGCAGCTCAATAAACATTCATTGAAGATTTACTAAGGGACAGACTCTGGCCTGGGAACTGGGCATTCAGAATGAAATGATAAGATTCTTATCCACAGGGTATTTCTGGTATTTACTGACAAAGAAGTCTATTATTATAGAACAAGTAAATCCTACCATTGAGTTAAGCCTAGTGTCACCCTTCGGGCCCAGAGGAGAGGCACCTAAACCAAAACTGGTTGGTTAGAGAAGGCTTCCTGAAGGAAGAACTACCTAAACTTTGTTTTGAAGGATGATGAAAGTAGCTGAATAAAAAAACAGGGGAGTCATGCTAAGAAGAAAGAAAACTATATGCAAAGGCAAAGAAACAGCATGAGTGATCATGGACAGCCCAAAACAACCATTCTGCACTTAACATTTACATTTTGTTCTCTGGAATTGTTCTTTAGATGAATTTAAACCAATGTTCTCACAAGAGAACAAAGGATACCATAATTCTGAAAGTACCCCAACATATTCACCACTCTGCTCCTTAACTGTGGCTTCTCTCCAAAGAATACAGAACAATAGCAGTGATTCAGAAGATCAGGGAGACAGAGCATCACCTAAAACATTCATTTTCTTGTCCATGTTCGTCTGGCAGAAGAACTTCATCAGAGGAACCAACAGCACTGAAGATTTACCCAAAATGTACCTGCACACCTTTTCTCTTAGAGCCTTTTCACCTCCTATCACGGACTTTCCAGTTGCATTAAAGGCAAGAAGTGGTGATGGGCAAATTGAGTATGACTGATGAAAAGGGTGTTTTTTATGATACTTGAAATAATGCTCTCTGATACATAGATATTATAGTAAATGGAATCGCATCATGCAAGGTTTATTTCTGAGCCCTGCTTAGATATAAGGCACATAATGAGTATGGTCAAAAGTACTCTTGAGTATTCCATAGGCCATCTACAAAGAATAACATGAATGTTTTGTGTTGACAACTCTGTTCATACTGTACGTGTATAAATGTATAACACACATAGTAATTAAAGTGTACAATAAATGGCACACATGCAAAATAAAATTTAAGGCATTTTCATGTTAATTATTTAAAAGAGAACCTGTATAGTTGAAAAAACTTAAACATGTGATGGGTCTTCACTTTATAAATTCTGTTCAATATTAAATGCCAGTCCAGGAACTCAGGGTTTTCACAGGCCTAAGGAATTTATTTCAGAAGAGAGAGCACTGGACTTGGAATCAGAAGACCTGGGATCAAGTCCTGCCACTGTCATTTACTGATAAAGAGGGCTTAAGGATTTATAAATCTCAGGTGACACCTTTGGTGTCAAGCCTTTATATTTGCCCAAAATGCCAGGATAGTATTGGAAAAATATTCATGTCTATATTTGTCATTCAATGTGTTAGTACCTTTACTCAACCTGGGAGTGGAAGTGCCCTGGGCCACTCAGCCAGAAATCTATGACTTCTATCCCCTTCTACACTGAACAGACATCAATCGGGGACCTTTTTATTTCCCTTGGGTAACTTCACTCATTCTTGTATTCACTGTTCAATAAATGCTTACACTATTTTTAGAGCTGACTATTTTTAAATTGTAACAAGATTTTTAAACAGAGTTAAATAAGTTTCCCTATAGCTTCATACATGGAAAGAAAGATAGCCACAGAAATTAATAATGTATACAATAAATTGACCACATATTTTTTTCCAGAAAACAAGTCACCTTCAGGACTGACAATAATTAAGCTTCAAAATTAGGGGACAGAGTAAACAGCCAAATTTTTAGCCCATCTTCCAAAACTAGCACCAAGAAGAAGAAAACAAGAGGTAGACTGAGATAGACAGAGAAAGTGATAACCCACATTGCCCCACTGGCTCCAGCCCTGAGGGTTCTGGGAAGTTATATGTATGATCACAACTGTCTCAGGTCTAATCATCTGTGGAATCCCTCAAAACTTGGGAAAATCAGCTAACTTTTTTATCTTAAACTCTACACACACTAATGGAGACAGCCCTTTTCGTATGAATGGCTAAATTTCATTTTTCAAAGATGGTTAGTAAACTAAGCTCCATTTGGGATTTCTAAGGTATCATGGGACTGTTTTCCAAATAATTCAGGCTCAATAAAACTGCCAAGTGTGCTTTGTCTTTTTATTTTTTTTTAAATATGGGTAATTTAATCCATATGTTGCTCATTCATAAAAATCTGTACAAAATCTGTACAATGAAGTTTGAGATTTTTAAAAGCCACTTCTTTTCCCAGGAGGTATTGGGGCTTACCTAATACTTTTCTAGAAACTATTTTAAAATCAAATTTCAAAACAGGCAGCTCTTTTTCCCTAGTGGAATCTAGATTCTGAAATTTGGGGGGGTTGGAAAACAGATTCCAAATGTTTTGCTTATTGTTTTGTTTGTAGCTTACTTGTCCTGAGATCAGTTTCAGTGGCTACACTTTTGCAGTTCTGTGTGGAACTTAAAGTCTTTTTTAGGGGAACAAGGACAACTTAAGAATATGAACAATGTTAATTGAATCCCATTGCAAAACATTTTTTAGGAGCAAGCAAAGCCCTCCATCTCAGGAGTTAATGGAAAGATCCTAAATCTCCTTCCTGGTACAGGGGCTATATTTTCCCAGGGAAATGAAATTCATCTAGAAAATTACTTTTTCAGTGTTCTAATTATTCTACTGCCCTGGAAGTTTAACTCACTCCATGCAGACATGAAGTGACATATCTGTCTCAGCAAGGAGAACTCCCCAGTGGATGTGGCTCAAGTTCAAATTCTAATCCCAGAAAAGTCATTTTGCTCCCAGGTGAAGGCCTCACCAATGATGCTAATTCAGAGGCTCTGACTTTTTCCCCTTCTCTTCTTCAACTTTTATCTTCAAAAAGATAAACTATGCCTAAGAACAGCAAAGAAATATGTTGTCATCCTCCACTTCTCCCTTCCTCATGGTCACCCTCAACTTTTGCTGGTCTGAAACCAACATGTAAATGAACTCACTTTTATGCTGCTAATTGCTATGAAAGCTGAGGACTCAGAGACTGCAAATATGTCTTTGTTTTTCTTGTCATTTAAAGTGCAGCTAGTCTTTTAACTGTTTGAGGAATAAAAACTACTCCCGAAATAGACGAGGCCTGAGAGAATTCCCTGTGTCTGAGGGATTACCCGGAGGGCGTCAGGAGGCAGGCTGCCCATGTTAAATCCCAGCACCACCACGTGCTGCGTGTGTGACCTCAGGCAAGTCACATTAATTCCTCTGTGCCTCAGTTTCCTCATCTATAAAATGAGGATGACAACATTTACCTAAAAAGATTATTGTGAGCAATGAATGAAATTAAGGAGTCAGACAGGGCCTGGCATACTGCCAAACATTCAAAAAACATGAGCTTTACCAGGATCTCTCCTCTCCAAATGGCTTCCCCCTCAGCTAGACGATACTTTTCAGGGAATTCCCGGACATTTGTTTCAAGAGACAAGCACTCTACCTGCCATTTATTCCACGAATATCTACGGAGCTTTTGCTAATGACAGGCTCTGGGATAAGCGCTGAGATATTGTTTTGTCCCCATTAAAATACAGACTCAAGACTTCCTTTCATCGAATGGTAACAAAGAAAACCAAATGCTCTCCCCTCCCTCTATCCAGCTCCTGTCTGAATCAGCCTGCTGAGGCTGCAGAACCAAATTCGTCCCAAAGGGTTCTCACACATCAGAGAACCATTAAATTACAAAGCACTGATGCTCCTGGGAGAAACAGGCTGGAAAATATCAGCACTTTGCATTAACAGCGTCCACCCAGCTGACCGGGCTCCTGACCCAGCAAAGGAGCCCCTTTTGTGTGAAAACAGCCCAGGCTGCTGAACTGGACGAAATGATGCGTTTCCATCCAGGTGCTCAGGGACTGGTGCGTGCTGCTCATTAGTAGTAAATGGTAGCTATATGTGTAAATCCCAACACACTGAAAAGAGAATACAACCCTAAGGAATCATAAATCACCTTCATTGATTCTAAAACTGGCTGAGATGTAGCTGGAGAGTTGTTTGCTCAGAATTTAATTTGATTCACCAGACATTGGATAGGCCTTTATTTGGTGTTAAACTGCTACATTTCCAGCTCCTGAAGCTGACTCAGGTGTTCTTGACTTTTTGTCTCTCCCCACCCCAGATTTGTAGGCAAATAGAGTGAAATACATTCCTTTCAAATTCTGCCTCTTCCCATGTTGAAAAACACTCAAGTCAAGGGTGAAACACACTGATCAAATGACATGGTAGATTGTGATGCCTGCTCTGCAACTGTGAATTCACAGCTGGGCACAGCTGGATACAGCTGGGTGTGGGTTAGGTTTGCATCTTCTAACGGTGACCTTTTCATTTCCTTATAAAGCCCAGGGCATGGTGGAAAATATAGACCAGTGTATTTACAGCTATTGGGTACCAATGGGCAGGCAAAAAGCAAAATATGAGCCCTTATGTCCAGCACTCAGTTAACTAGCCATTTAAACCCTAACCTCGGAATTTCTCACCGTCTGCTCTGCACTCCCTTGTGTGTCTTCCCATGTTAGCTGCTCATTGTACGAAGCTTAGCCTGAGCCATCCCATAATAATGCTCCACCTCCAAGGGCATGGTGTTTGGCTTCTCTATCCACAACCTTCCCTCTACCCTTTTCCCCATTCTAAGGCCATTCCTTTCCTGCCCCTTCACTCACTCCCTGCCTCAGCCGTCCATTGACATGCTTCTGGCTGCATTTGCCCTCCTGCCTTAGCTTGGGCTCTGAGTTTAGCTACAGCAAGACAACCTTACTCATCATCCCTTTAAAATGCTTCCATGCCCAAGCCCTATCACTCTAGCCATCTATAGATTTTATTCCACTTCTGAGCCTGTTCCACAGGACTTGGAGAGAAGTCTCAAACTAACTACTGCCAATTACAGTGTGCCCAGGAGGATATGCTATCCTCCCTGGCTCCTCTCCAAAGCCATCTCCTTCTAGATGTCTGTGGTGGTCAACCAGATATGACATCTCCTATCTCTGAGTCCCTCAGCTCTTCCCATGAGCCTTCTACCTCCTTATACCTTTCAGAGTTTCCACTGTCTAAACAATCTTAGCTGCCTTGCAAGATTATCACTCTCTAAATGCAGGAATTATGTTCATCTCAAGACTTTTTCTTTCTTTCTTTCTTTTTTTTTTTTTTGCCATAGTATGGGTGCTTTTTTTAAAAGGGATTTTATTTATTTTTAGAGAGAGGAGCAGGGAGGGGGAAAGAGAGAAACATTGATGTGTTAGGGAAACATCAAACAGTTGCCTCTCAGCCCCAAACAGAGACCTGGCCTGCAGCCCAGGTGTGTGCTCCTACTGAGAATAGAACAAGTGAACTTTAGTCTTGCAAGACAATGTTCAACCAACTGAGGCATGCCAGTCAGGGTCATGGTGTACGTTTTTGTTGAATTAATTTGGAGTGAATAATCAAGTTGTCATTTGGCAATACCGGTAATTTTTAACCTTCACACATTAGACATTCATAAACAAATGCTTTTATACATTATACTTGCAACAAATATTTACCAAACATCTCTCTGCCACTATGACTAAATTATGAAACTTAAATGACTGAGAGAGAAGCTGAAACTGAAGAAAACCCCACTCAACAAGAAAGAGAAATAGCAGTCCTTCAGTGAGGAAAGGGGAATTCAAAGAGAATAAAAGGAAGGAGATCAGAGATGTGAAGATACAGACTCCCCCAGGATTCCACTAGTTATGGTGGGGCTCAGTAGGAAACTAGAAATATTAGGTAAATTGGGGAGGAAGGCAGAGTAGAAGAAATATTCACTTACTAGGGTTATGCCAGATACTACAATATTCATGAGGAAGACATGAATCCATCATAGTAGTGGTGGCCTCACAGCATTGGGTAAAGAAAGAGCCTAAATTAGTATGCTAGCCTCCTTTGGTTCCCTAAGCGTAGGAGTGATCTACATACACCCTCAAGCCTCTGAAAGTAGCCAAGTGGAAAGCCAGGGACACACTCTGGGAGTCCCCAAAGCAAAGGGTGAAATAAATTATAGCAGGGTCTTCTGGGTGAAATGGAAGATGTGAAAAAAGATACAGAGGGGCAAAGAAAACTCAACAATAGGAGGTCCCTGGGCCCTGACCAAATTAAGAGAACAGCCATGAACCCACCAACCGCAGACACTAGTAGAAGGCCCAGTGTCCAGATATACAAGAGACATCCCCGCACAACCTGCATACTCCTCTCCTAGGGGTATTCTTTCTGCTCACCAAAGGATCGTCTACTTCTTTTAAAGAAACTAGGTTATCATTAATTGGGAAGCTTAAGTGTGTCCTGCCACAGAGAGGGCAGAGAGTTCTTGGAAAGGTTTAAATTAGCTCTACAAAATCAACTTTCTTTTGTACAACTATATAACTATATATAGTTGTACACTATATAGTTTTACACTATATAACTATACATACTTATATCCATGTTTACATGTATTTATATGTACACAAATACATATGCATACACATACATATAAATATATACAGTTGTGGAAGAAGACAGATCAGTTTCCTCCATTTCTACTTGAGGAACAGAGCAAATCTCTGGCATGACAGTATAAAGCCACTGGCAGAAGGATCATCATACTAGCCCTAATGACGGGTTGGGGATGACTTTTGGATCTAAGTTTCTTAGATCCAAAGTTCCTTAGATCTAAGTTCCTCAGGACCAGATGGTGGTTGCCCTCTGCTCCATCCCTGGCTGCTGACAAAACCTTTCTTAACTACTGGATTGCCCATGTTCAGAATGTCAATATCTGCATAAGATTATTATTATGGATTTAATGTTTTTTCAAATACTTAATCTGCCATTACAGTAGCTATGTAATCTGAAGCAAGTTTCCATGTCTGCAAATTGCAGATCATCATTTCTATGACACATAATTACAGTAGTACACCCCTTACTGGCAGTTTCTCCTTCTGCGCTTTTAGTCACCCACAGTCAACCATCATCTGAAAAAAAATAAATGAAGAATTCCAGAAATAAGCAATTCATAAGTTTTAAATTGTGTGCCATTTTGAGTAGCATGGCCCATGAGGAAGCTTCATGTCCCAACTTTGCCCTGCGACCCCAGGGACATGCGTCAATCCTTCGTCCAGCATATTCATACTGTGTGTGCTCCTCGCCCATTAGTCTCTTAGTAGCTGTCGAAGTTATCAGAGCGACTGTGGTGGAACCTCAGTGCTTGTGTTCAGGTAACCCCTATTTTAGTTAATAGCGGCCCCAGAGTACAAGAGCAGTGATGCTGGCAATTCAAATATGTCAAAGAGAAGCTATATAATTTTCTATTTTATTACTAGCTATTGTTGTTAATCTCTTACTGTGCCTAATTTATAAATTACACTTTATCTTAGGTATATATGTATAAGAAAAAACAATATATAGAGAGTTTGGTACCATCTGTGGTTTCAGACATCCACTGGGGGTCTTGGATTGTATCCCCAGGAGATAAGGGGGGGGCTACTGTATTGTTATAATTAATAATGATACAGCATGTAATAGACCTAGCTTGGTATAAACGGTAGACTGCATTATAAAGTCAGGGTTGCATTCCTTTCTTTCTTCTATCTCCTGCATGTCTTCACTGCTTCCACACCTATGGTCTTGATTCTCTTTACCTTTTTCAAGGCCTTGATCCCACAATTATCCTTCCTCCCTCCAGGTCTTCTCTTGGTCCTCCCGTTGTGGCTTCCCTTTGATTCATCTTCTGTCCTGAATGAAATCCTCTCTGCCCAGTCTTCCCTGTCCTGAATAAAAATTCTTTCAAGCTACAATTATCTTGGGTAGGTCTCCTGTCTTCACTTCTAAAATGATTGTTGAGAGTATTCTGCTTCCTGCTGACTCTATATCACAGCCTACAATCTTCCCAATTAACTGTAATCTAGTTTATATCCTGACATTTCCTTTGAAAAAGCCTTTCTCTTGAGTCTCACCAATGATCTGGTAAATTGCCAGTGACCTACCCTTCCTAAAACATTACTCAACTACTTGAATCATTACATTTCCCTTTCTAGAAATGTCAGTGCCTTTAAGGTAAACTTCTGATTCTTCACGTTAGCATTCATTCTCCATGATCCCAACTTATCTTTCTACACTGAGTTATTGCCATAAAGACAAAATTAAACAATCCCGTGATGAAAAAAGTGTAGAAAACTTTTTTACTCTTCCCTTCTTAGAGATTCTTAATCTACCGGTTTCCAGCAGAAGGAACACCTGCTTGAGTGTAGTTGCTGGGGTAATAATATGGGTGTAATAATTTACAGTTTTAATTTGAACATTTCACATAAAAAGGCATAAAGTGTGCTTGAGTATGATATTGCTATATTACAGAATTACATGCTTATGATTTTGTAATAAAAGATTTTGTAATAAAAAGGGGCATTAGTTGTGCCAGCCCCTGTATACTGTGATTTAAAGTCTCTACGAGGAGTTCTACAGGAAAGAAAACATATTGAATAGATACTTGCCTATTGCTTAGTAATATCTATGAAATGCGGTCATACCTTGGTACTTGGCAGCTTCAGAACTCACCAAACCCTGTACTCAGAGAATAACGTTTCAGCACTCAGAGCTTCCTCAGGACTAATTACACTTGCAGAACTTGCATGAGTCGTGAACACCACCCTACAAAAGAAAATGCTTCATCACCCATCACTTGCTTCACACTAGCAGTTTTGACACTCGTTATGTGTTCTGGAACAAATTAACAATGAGTACTGAGGTACCACTGCACTTATTTTTATTACTTTTGACTTTTACTACACAAAACTTATCTCAAGTTGTTTTTAAGGTACTAGAAAATAGGTTTTGTGCTATACACAGGGTGGGGCAAAAGTAGGTTTACAGTTGTTCATATGGAAAATAATACAATAATAAATAAATAATAATACAAGAATAAACTCTGTATTCTGTGTACTCACAACTGTAAAGCTACTTTTGTCACATCCTGTATGTTTTTGTATCCCTCCCAGAACACGATCTAGGACTTGGACATACTCTAAGCCCAATCTAATCTGGACTGCTAGGTTGCTTTTCATCACCCCAGCAAGGCAGTTCAGTTGGTTAAAGTGTCATCACAATAGGCCAACGTTGCGGGTTCAATCTCTGGTCAGGACACATACAAGATTAACCAGTAAAAGCATAATTAGGTGCAACAAAATTGATGTCTCTCCCTCTAAAATCACTTTTTAAAAATTTTATTTATTTATTTTTAGAAAGAGGGGGAAGGAGGGAGAAAAAGAGGGAGAGAAACATCATTGTAAGAGGGAAACATTGATCAGTTGCCTCCCATATGCACCCAACTGGGAATGAACCCATAACCTAGGCATGCATCTAGATTGGGAATTGAACCGGCAACACAACCAACTGAGCCACACAGGTCAGGGTTAAAATAAATGTTTAGAACTGTAATACATTTACACAGTGGAACATTATGTAGTAGAAAGGAGTTCCTAGCCTTCGCAACAGCATGGACAGAACTGGAGAGCATTATGCTAAATGAAATAAGCCAAGTGGTGAAAGACAAATACCATAAGATCTCACCTTTAATCAACACCTAATCAACAAAACAAACAAGCAAGCAAAATATAACCAGAGACATTGAAATAAAGAACAAACTGACAGTAAACAGAGGGGAGAAGGGAGGGAGATAACAGGGCAAAGAAGGGGAAGGACCATCAAGGAACATGTATAAAGGACACATGGACAAAGCTAAAGGGGAGTAGGATTGAGGGTGGAGGGTGAAGTTGGGTGAGGTGGAGAAAAGTGATGGTGGGAAAATGGAGAGAACTGTATTCGAACAACAATGAAAAAATGACTAAAAACTTTAAAAAAGATACAGGATATATTTTTCTAGCTTTTAATTATTTTTTATTTATCTTTATTGTATTTTTCCACTGCCATGTAGTCCCCTTATAGCTCCCTACCCCAAGCAATCACCACACCATTGTCGATGTTCATGAGTCCTTCTTTCTTTCTGCTTAATCCCTCCATCCCCTCCTCTTCTCCAAAAACTATCATCCTGCTCTCTGGCTATGAGTCTACGTCTGTTTTGCTTGTTAGTTCAATTTCATCATTAGATTCCACATAGGAGTGAAAATGCATGGCATTTGTCTTTCTCTGACTGGCTTATTTCACTTAGCATGGTATTTTTTAGGTCTATTCATACTGTCACAAAGGGTAAAAATTTTCTTCTTTTTTATAGCCAAGTAGTATTCCATTGTATAAATGTCCCATAGTTGTTTTATCCACTCATCTGTTGTAGGACACCTTGGCTGCTTCCACATCTTAGGGATTGTAAATAATGCTGCAATGAAAATAGAAGTGCTTATGTTCTTTTGAATTAGTGTTTTGGGTTCCTTCGTATATATTCCCAGAAGTGGGATGGCTGTGTCAAAAGGGAGATCCATTTTTAATTTTTTCAGATATCTCCATACTGTTTTCCACAGTGGCTACACTAGTCTGCATTCCCATCAACAGTGCATGAGGGTTCCCCTTTCTCCACATTCTCGTCACCATACTTGTTGTTTGTTGATTTATTGATGATAGACATTCTGACAGGCATGAGATGATATTTCATTGCAGTTTTAATTTGCATTTGTCAGATGATTAGTGATGTTGCACATCTTTAACATATGTCTATTCGCCATTGTATGTCCTCTTTGAAGAAGTGTCTATTCAGGTCCTTTGCCCATTTTTTAATTGGGTTGGATTTTTTTGGTGTTGAGTTCCATAAGTACTTTGTAAATTTTGGATATTAACCTTTTACCAGGTGTGTTGGCAAATATGTTCTCCCATTCTGTGGGTTGTCTTTTTATTTTGTTGATGATATCTTTTGCTGTGCAAAACCTTTTTAGTTTGATATAGTCCCATTTGTTTGCTTTTTTTGCTTGTTTCCCTTGCCTGGAGAGATATATCCAATAAAACATTACTACTAGCCATGTCCGAGATTTTTCTACCTATGTTTTCTTCTAGAAGTTTTATGGTTTCAGGGCTAACATTGAAGTCTTTGATCCATTTTGAATTCATTATTGTGTGCAGTGTAAGAAGGTAGCCTAGTTTCATTTCTCTGCACATATCTGTCCAATTTTCCCTACACCATTTATTGAATAAACTGTCTTTAGACTATTTTGTGCACTTGCTTCCTCTGTCAAATATTAATTGACTATAAAGTTGTGGGTTTATTTCTGGACTCTCTCTTCTATTCCATTGATCTATGTGTCTGTTTTCCTTCCAGGCTCTTTTTGATTACTAGGACCTAGTCTATGGCCATATCACCGTGAACATGATCAATCCCATCTGCTTACTATGGCCTTGTAGTATAGTTTGATATTAGGTAGCAGGATTCCTCCAACTTTGTTCTTCTTTCCTAGGGTTGCTGTTGCTATGCAGGGTCTTTTGTGGTTCCATATAAATTTTTGCAATATTTGTTCAAGTTCTGTGAAATATGGCATTGGGATATTGGTAGGAATTGCATTATGACTGCTTGGGTAGCATGGACATCTTAATGATGTTAATTGTTCCTATCCATGAACATGGTATGTGCTTCCATTTACTTGTATCTTCTATTTTTTCAGTGTCATATTATTTATTGAGAAGAGGTCTTTTACATCATTGGTCAGGTTTATTCCTAGTTACTTTATTCTTTTTGAAGCAATTGTGAATAGAATTATTTTCTTAATTTCCCTTTCTGTTAGTTCATTATTGGCATATAAAAATGCAGATGATTTTCAGATATTAATTTTGTATCCTGCTACTTTGCTAAATTCATTGATCAGTTCTAGGGGTTACTTGGTGGAATCTTTGGGGTTCTCCAGGTACAATATCATGTCATCTGAACATAATGACAATTTTACTACTTCCTTTGCAATTTGGATACCTTTTATCTTCTTCTTGTCTGGTTGCTGTGGCTAGTAGGACTTCCAGTACTATGTTGAATAAGAGAGGTGAAAGCAGACATCCCTGACTTGCTCCTTGCTCTTGATCTTAAGGGGAACCAATTGTATTTTTTGTCATTGGGCAGTGGGTTTTTCATATATGGCCTTTATTATGTCTAGGTATGTTCCCTCTATTTCCACTTTGCTGAGTGTTTTTATCATAAATGTGTGCTGGATTTTGTCAAATGCTTTTTCTGCACCTATTGATATGATCAGATGGTTCTTATCCTTCATTTTGTTTATGTGGTGAATCACATTTATTGACTTGCAAATGTCGTACCAGCCTTGCATTCCCAGAATAAATCCCACTTGATCCCAAAAGATCAAAGTGTATGACCTTTTTGATGCATTGCTGTATTTGGTTTGCTAACATTTTGTTGAGGATTTTAGTGTCTATGTTCATCAGGGATATTGGTCTATAATTTTCTTTCTTTCAGGCATCTTTATCTGGTTTTAGAAGTTGGATAATGCTGGCCTCATAAAATGAACATGGGAGCTTCCTCTCCTCTTGAATTTTATGAAATAGTCTGAGAAGGAGAGGTGTTAGTTCTGGGAATGTTTGGTAAAATTCACCTGTTATAAAAAACATTTAATTTATACCACATTTGTCTGAAATGACCAGGAAAGTAATGAAATAATATAGTCTCTGTGACACAAATTTTTTTTTACTCTCCCATTGTTTCATTTCTCCTTATCCTATACGACTTGAAGAAGGAAGGGGGTGCGCAGACTTTTTTCCACCTATTAGATGGAGTACCTGACCACATGTAAACTTCATAACCCTTTAAAACAGACAAGAGTGTATGTAGTTTTACTCGCAATAAACTGAGGCTCCAAGTCACCCATTAATTGTCACTATCTGTATTCAAGTTCAAGTAGTGAGATGAGTAGAAGTGACACACAAATGTAGGTGATGAAAATAGAGGGAGCTCAAGGAAAGAAAACCATTTGTCCAGTGACCTGGATGATAAAGTCTTTACTGAGAGAATTATCAGGAGCAGGGACTATGGCTACCAGCTGCCAAGTCCCAGTCCGAAGCCATGGACAACCAAAAAGAAGGAAGACTGAACAGAAAAAGAAACAAAATGTGTTCAGATTGCCTCAGCTGCTATGAAGTTATTTGCCTTAGGGAAAAAAATAAACTGTAAATTGATTTTCTTGTCTTGACTTAATGTTGATCACCTGGTATCAAGAAAATTTGACTGGACTATGCCAAGCAGGTTGTCTACTGCAGAAGATGAAAAGAGAAGAAACTATAAACTTCCTTTAGAGGCACAAACTGTGTTTTATAGCTTCCTCCACGTATGTTTCTCACTTCCTAACATATACATGAGTATTCATTAAATACTAATTGAATAAATAAATGAATGGATGAATGAATGAATGAATGAATGAAAATAGGTTTATGTCAGAGATATCTAAATTCCCTACTACCTTTAACTAGTTACTGCATCCTCAGTATCTGTGAGGAACAAGGCATTTAGGAGTAAAATTCTATTCTGAAAATAAGAAATATGTTAACATTGCTTGTGGGTGGCTTAGTGCATTAGTCATCAAAATGTCAGTATTTCCACACATGACTATAATATTTTGGTGGTTCATTATCATAACACCTAATATTCACTCAATTCTACTGTGCATTCCTGACCTCAAAAGCAAATCAAACTGTAACTGGTTGATCTGCATCGAGTGCAACCTCTACAGATGGAAATAGCCTCTCCTACTATAAGACACTGATAATGCTCCTTATACAACCTGTTATATGGTAAATAAAAATAGTACAATGAGAAGAAAATGGTTTTGTGGCAGCATTTCGCTAGACTATAGGATGATACAGTTAGAGATAAAATAAGACAGCCTTTGTACTTGATGCTTTTCACAGAGGATTCTTGGACAGCCCCCCACCACCCATGAAAACCCAATTCTGCAAGGTTTTTTTTTTTCTGTGAAATTATTGGCAGGTAGGAGATTTTCAGCTAGCTCATGTCAAAGCCTCTGCCAGGAATGTAAACTATACAATAATTTTTTCATGTCTTTAGACACCTAGAACAGAAACCTTAAACACCCACGTGTCAAAATAAGACAGATAACCCAATAAATTTGCTAGAGCAGGGACAGGGAAAACAAACACAGCCTTCTGTTATACGGATGTCTGTTAACTCTCTCTGACCACTAGCCTGAAACCTTAGCCTGCCACATGTCTTTCCTGTCGGGTTGTTTATTTAGACTCCTGTAAAGCCTCTCGGCACCCATTTTTAATTTTCAGCTTGCCTCTTGTCAGCTTTCTGAAAAGCATAGCAAGATCCACTGTTTAACAAAAATACATACAAATCAGGGAAGGAGGAGATGGATGGTGGGAGGCCTCTCCCAGCAAGTGTGAGAGGACAACATTCCTGGTCCCATTTGTTTGTTACAGGGTTCAGGGATTGCCAATTGGGAGTATTCAATCATGCATGCTTGGGTTTAACAATATGATTGTCCTCATCATAAGGCTTTTGCTTTATTTGGTGTTGCATTTTGCATTCATTCATGAAATACTATAAATACTGTTTGGTAACATTGATAAGAAAAGCAGTCTTCAGCAGTAGTTTATTTCATTCTGGTAGTTTCCTATTTCTTTTTCAATTTAATCTTTATTGTATTTTTTTCCCATTACTATTTAGTCCCCATATAGCTCCCTACCCTAGCAATCACCACACTGTTGTTGATGTTCATGAGTCCTCTTTTCTCTTTGCTCAATACCTCAACCCACTAACTTCCCCCCAGCCCTCACTAGCTGTCATCTATGAGTCTGTCTCTGTTTTGCTTGTAAGTTCAGTTTATTCATTAGATTCCACAAATGAGTGAAATCATACGGTATTTCTTTCTCTGACTGGCTTATTTAACTTAGGATAATATTCTCCAGGTCCATCCATACTGTTGCAAAGGGTAAAATTTTCTTCTTTTTTTTATGGCCTAGTAGAATTCCATTGTGTATGTCCCATAGTTGTTTTATCCACTCATCTATTGAAGGATACAGGTTGCTTCCATATCTTGGCTATTGTAAATAAGGCTGTAATGAATATACGGGTGCTTACGCTCTTTCAAATTAGTGTTTTGGTTTCCTTTGGATATATTTCCAGAAGTGGGATCCCTGAGTCAAAAGGCAGATCCATTTTCAATTTTTTCATGTATCTTTATAGTGCTCTCCACAGTGGCTACACAGTCTGCATTCCCACCAACAGTGCAAAAGAATTCCTCTTTGTGCACATCCTCACCAGCACTTGTTTGTTGATTTAATGATGAAGGCCATTCTGATAGGTGTGAGATGGTAACTCATTGTGGTACCAGTTTGCATTTCTCTGATAATTAGTGACATTGAGTACCTTTACATGTCTATTGGCCATCTGTATATCCTCTTTGGAGAAGTGTCCATTCGGGTCCTTTGCCCATTTTTAAATTGGATTCTTTGGGTTTTTTGGTCTTGACTTTCATAAGTACTTTGTACATTATGGCTATTAACCCCTTATCAGATGTATTCATGAATATGTTCTCTCATTTTGTGGGTTGTCTTTTTATTTTGTTGATGATATTCTTTGCTGTGCAAAAAATGTTTTAGTTTGATGTAGTCCCATTTATTTATTTTTTCTTTTGTTTTCCTTGCCAGGGGAGATATAGCCTTTAAAATATTGCTACTAGCTATATCCAAGATTTTGCCGCCTATGTTTTCTTCTAGAATTTTTATGGTTTGGGGGCTAACATTTAAGTCTTTGATCCATTTTGAATTTATTCTTGTGTGTGGTATAAGAAGGTGGTCTAGTTTCATTTTTCTATATCTATCTGACCAATTTTCCCAACACTATTTATTGAATAAACTGTCTTTAGACTATTTGATGTGCTTGCTTCCTCTGTTGAATATCAAGTGACTATAAAAGTGTGGATTTATTTCTGGGCTCTCTCTTCTGTTCCATTGATCTATGTGTTTCTTTTTATGCCAGTACCAGGCTCTTTTGATTACTTGAAAAGTATTTATTTTCTGGTGCTTTGGGGTGGAATGCTCTAAAGATATCAATTAAATCCATTTCATCTAGTGTGTCATTTAAGGCTGCTGTCTCCTTGTTGATTTTCTGTCTGGGAGATCTATCCATTGAAGTCAATGAGGTGTTAAAATCTCCAACTATAACTGTATTTTTGTTGATCTCTCCCTTTATGTCCATCAAGATTTGCTTTACATATTTAAGTGCTCCTATGTTGGGTGTGTAAATGTTTACTAGGGTTATAACCTCTTATTGGATTATTCCCTTTATTATTACATACTATCCTTCTGTGTCTCTTACTATAGCCTTAGTTTTAAAATCTTTGTTGGATATAAGTACTGCTACCCCAGATTTTTTTCTTTTCCATTTGCATGAAATATTTTTTTCCAACTCTTTACTTTTAGTCTGTGTGTATCTTTTAATCTGAGATGGGTCTCTTGGAGGCAGGATATATGTGGGTTTTGTTTTCTTTTTCATTCAGCTACCCTCTGTCTTTTGGTTGGAGCATTTAACCCATTTACATTTAGGGTGATTATTGATAGAAATGTTTCTAGTGCCATTTTATTGTTAGACTGTTTTCATCTGTTTTTTTCCTTTCTATTTTTCTTCTTTTTAAAGCAAGCCTTTTAACATTTGTTGAAATACTGGTTCAGTATTAACAAACTCCTTTAGCTTTTTATTGTCCGAAAAGCTCCTTATTTCTTCTTTGATTTTAAATGATGGCCTTGCTGGGTAAAGTAGCCTTTGTTGTAGGTCCTTGCTTTTCATCACCTTAAATGTTTCATGCCTCTGCCTTCTGGCCTGAAATGTTTCTGTTGAGTAATCAGATGCCAGTCTAATTGGTGCTGACTTGTAGTTAACTACCTGCTTTTCCCTTGCAGCTTTTTGGATTCTGTCCTTATCTTTAAGCTTTGTCATTTTAATTATAATGTGTCTGTGTAAGCCTCTTCAAGTCCAACTTGTTTGGGACTCTCTGAACTTCCTGGACTTGTTTGACCTTTTCCTGCACCAGATTAGGTAAGTTTTTTGTCATTATTTCTTCAAATAGGTTCTCAATCCCTTCCTTGCTCTCTTCTCCTTCTGGTATTCCCATGATGCAGATATTGTTATGCTTCATGTTTTCCAAAATGTTTCTTAAGCTCTTCTCATTTTTTAAAGTCTTTTTTCTTTTAGCTGCTATTCCTGAGTGTGCTTTTCTACCTTGTCTTCCAAATCACTGATTCAATCCTCTATTTTATCTAACCTACTGTTTATTCCTTCTAGTATATTATTTACTTCAGATACAGCATTCTTTATTTCTTACTGGTTCTTTTTTATGGTTTCTATGCCTTTTTTCATGCTGTAGAGTATCCTTACAATCTTTACTCTAAACTCTCTATCTGATAAATTGCTTGCACCCATTTCATCTAGTTCTTCTGGAGAATTCTCTCATTCTTCCATTGGGGTCTGTTTCTTTGTCTTCACATTTTGGCTGCTTCTTTGTAATTTTCTGCCTTAGTTGTTAAACTAATCAGCCACTAGACAAATTAGTTACCAATCCAATTAAGCTATGATAGTCAGCCAGCCTTAAGCTCCATGGGGTGGGGTAGAGTAATTTCTGAGGGTAGGGGTATCGCTTTCCTTCAGGCTGATGCCATTGGAGAGGAGTGCTCTGTCTGAGAAAGATGGCTCCTGGTGGCTCTTCCTTCAGTTCTCTCCCCAGAGTCACCAACCTCAGACTCTCCTCCATCTTTAGTCCACCCTACCCTCCCTTTGTCAGAGAGCAGGGTAAGTGTCTGCAAACAAAATTTTGTGTGTTGGCCCCTTAAGAGGCCCTCTGCATCCCCAGCCATCTCTCCCTGGTGGACAAAAATTCTGCTTCTTTTGATAGTTGTATGTTATCTGGGGTCCTTTCTGTCTCTGGTGCTTTAGGCTGGGGAGCCCATCTTGGGGTTTAGACCTTGCAGTTCTCAGGGGAACCTCCAGCCACTGAAATATCCCTCTGGCACTTCAGCTGCCACCCATGGGAGCCCAACCATCCTTCTCACATCTCCTCCATGCTCCCTACCAGTCACATTGCACTGAAGTGGTTTCTTCTGTCTTTCCCTGGTTATAAGGCTTCTCTCCAGCTAGTGTTCAGTTGGTTATTCTGGATGATTTTTCTACAATTTTGTTGTAATTCCAGATTGATCCTGGGAGAAGGGTAGTGTGACTTTAACTTATTCCTCTGCCATCTTGGATCCCTCTCAGTTTCCTATTCTTGATTAAAGGGCTTGAGAAGGCTGCAAGCAATCATCTTGTCCTTCTAAAGAGGAAAGACTTCTGAATTCAAAGACCATCATCAGGTAGTGTTATTTTTTTTCTATGAGTCTGATAATCCACAAAGCAGCAACTACTTAGCAAGTATATGTTACACAGAAAGTGCTGTGTCTGGATTTATGGGTACCTATTTTGTGAACCAAAAATTAGAATTCAGAGTCTTACATGAAAGAACTGTGGTAGGTTCCAGCTCAAAAGTTCTGCATGCCTCAAATTCTTGAATTTACAGGCATTCATATGACTTAAGGGGAGCAATGTAAAAGACAATTTAAATGTGGGCTGCTTGCTTGCAAACTCAAGGTTTATAGTCTCTGTACTTAGAGGCGATATACAATTTTTCCCTCCCACCCTCATGCAATTGGAAGCAACTTTTCAGTTACCTAGGAGCCTATATTAATTTATACTTTGTTTATAGTATTTATCAATTCCCACAGTGAATAGTAATTTATCCTAGCATATGATGATTTCCCTGAGAATGCAAGGTTTTCAAAGGCCATTCAACAAAAGAAAGAAAAAAGAGGTCCTTAAAGAATAAAAAACCCAAAGTAAATTGCACCCATGGCCCCACTGCATGTTAGTGTATATACATGCATGTGTGTGTACATGCATGTATGTGCACATAAATGAAAAGGTGAAAGCCTCAGATAATCTCCAACATACAACCCCACCATTCCCCAGAGTTAACCACTAGTTAGCATTTAAGTGTATTGCTTTCCTATTTTTATGTGCTAATATCTGCTCTATTAGCATATATGTATCATATATGTATATATCACACACAAGCAGAGACATATATACACATTTCTTTTTTACAAATATGAAGTCCTGCTGTACTATTGATATACAACTTGTTTTTATAATAGCTTTTTATTGTATCTTCTCAAGTCAGTACATATTGTCCTATGCATTCTTTCTTATTGTTGCACAATATCTTTAAATATTAATCTTCAAATGAATATGCCATCTTTTATTTAAGCAATTTCACAACTGATGCACATATAGCTCATTTTTGTATTATAAACAAGGTGGCAATTAACATCCTTGTATGCATATTTTTACTAATTTTTGTTAACTATTATTTCTGAAAGACCAATTCCTAGAAATATAATGCTGATAACTGGGTTGGGATTTGCCTTTAATTATCAATTTATCAAAAGAAAGAATTTGAAATTGGGAGAGAGATCATTGGCAAGAGATGTACAGAGAGTCTGGAAGACAAACATTGTCAGGGCCACCCAAATGCTATTGAAAGAAAGGGAATTCCGTGTCTCAGACATCATGTATTTGGTTCAATTGGCAACTTGTCTCTTTGAGGGGAGACTTGCCTTCAGCTCTCTTAAGTGATAATTTTAAGTGATAATTGAATACATTGAATAGTATCAAATTTCTATAACTTATTCATATTCTATGCTTGCTAAGAAACATTCTGAATACAATATTTTTCCAAACATCTAAATTGTGGGAAAGTTGAGTATCAGAAAAATCTAAATAGTAAGTTCTCTGTTATTCTATCTTTTGGGTTTGTGTAAATCCAACCTTAATATCCAAACTCTCCCAACATGCTCATAAAATTAATTCTAAATCTATAGAATTACCACCCTGTGGGGCCTTTCAAAAGGTGTTCTGTCATTAACATAGTCAACACCTTGCCGCCATTACCTGTCTTCAATTGCAAGTCTGGATAGATGGCAAGCTTCTAGGAAGCAAGAGCCACTTCTGATTTGAGCTTGTCACCCCTACAGCTAGAGGACAGTGGCAGAGTGGGCATCCATTGCCAAGTGAATTTCTCAGCGTCCTTTACACTGAGATCCTCTTGGTTCAGGCTTGCATCTACAACATCAGCATTGCTCCCCACTGAGTCCAACTGTCTTCAGTTTCACTCTCCTTGATAGCACGCTAAAATAGTCATCCTACTCGCAGAACAAAGTACAGTCTCCTAACAACTGGCTTTTAAGACCTGAGGTCTGGATCCATCAGAAACTTTGTAGTCCAGTTTCTCACTGCACCTTTTCATTCCAATCTCCAGGCCTCTGCTTATATTACTCTCTTCACCTGAAATACCCTTCCATTCCCACTACCCTCTCCTTGAGAATCTCAAACATATTTGTAAAATAGAAGGTATAAAGGTTTCACTGAAGAGCAGAAGTTGATAAGGCTGGGAGACTTGGGGCAAGGATGGGGGAGAGTTTTGGACGCATCAGTCATGAGGACCTACCTACTACTCCTGGCCCTGATTTTTCTTCTGAGTATGGCATCCACTATAGAATAACATTTCAAGGAAATAATTTTTTAATATGGTTACTGTTATTTTATATTATTTTGTATTATTATTTTTCATAAGGTGACAAAGATGGAAAAGAAAAGCTGTGGAAATCAGAAATCAAATGTGTATTTGTTGGATTGGCATGATTCTATCTCTCAGTACTGAACAAAAAGAGAATCATTTGTTGAGGAAATTAAGTAACATGATGTTTATTTTCTTTTTGAATTTAACTGCCACTGCCACCAAGCAATCACTTATAAAGTTGTTTTTTTTAAAGATTTTATTTATTTATTTTTAGAGAGAGGAAGAAAAGGAGAGAAACATCAATGTGTGGTTGCCTCATGTGCGCCCCCCTACTGGGGACCTGGCCTGCAACCCAGGCATGTGCCCTGATTGGGAATTCAGTCCGGGACCCTTTGGTTCACAGGCCGGCACTCAATCCACTGAGCCACACCAGCCAGGGCTATAAAGTTGTTTCAGAAAATTCTTTGGTCAAGCTCTCCATGTTAATATTCATTATAAATTTAACTTTTTTCTTTTTCATTGAGAAAAACATAGAAAATTTTAAAATTGTTGTTAAATAATATTCTAATATAAGGCAGTTCAAGATCTGGAGCACCTTTCTCAGAAGAATTCTTATTTTACTTTATTGTAACATATGGAACATGTAATACTTTCCAAGTTCCAAGAATAAATCTTTGAAAGTTTCCTTGACTTCCTGTTTACCTTGCTGCTAAAGAACAGAGAGAGACCTAACTATGAACCCACCTCAAATAAAGTATAGACTTAGGCTTGTATATCTTGCTGCCAATCAGTTCTGCCCCAAGAAAGGTTATGAAAAGATCCGGAATACCTCTCTCCTTGAAATCAGATGTCTAATTTTCTGAACAGCCCACCTTCAAGTCTGGGATATCCAGATCTGTTAGACATAGGGAAAAAGGTAAAAATTTCACATAGAACTGAAAACTATATGGTGACATGAATATTGTGTATAAGGTTTTGAGACAAAAGTAAGTGAGTAACATAATAATAACTTGACCATTTTTTAGGTCTCTTGATGTCTGGAAATACCTTATTTTAGTAGAAATAAAAATTGGTTCAAAGCTAGACATAAGAATTTGTCCTCTGTTTGGCAAATGTCCAATACAGATATGCAATAAATACTTGATCAAAACTCAAAAGATGCAAGCCTTACTCTGAGTTAAGGATTTCTTTCTAAAAGAAAAACCCACCTACAAACTTTAAAGGATGGCCTGTGGCCAGTACCTATCCTACCAGTCTTGGAGATAGCATCACAAAAGGGTATCATTAACCAGGGGCAAAGAGAACTAGACCTTATCTCTGCCCAGTGATGACTTCTTTGGGCAAATCTTATTCATAAGAATAAGAATTCTTCTTATTCATAAGATATGGATAATAACACATGCCTACCCTGTCTTAGAGGAGGATTGAAAGAATTAAATGAAGTAATGTATGTCAGAATGATTTACAACTATCATGCATATCACAATATCATTTTCTGTTTTAGCCCAAAATCATCTCTTGTGGTCTACATAGTCAAACAAGCACTATATGGGCAGGACAATTATATGTCCTAAATTGTCCTAGATGACCTAGATTTCAACAGTTCTGCCCCATTGTCCTCATGAGCACACATCAAATCCTGTGTTCTTCTTCAGATTGGAAATCACATCAACTTAGTTTCTAATAAGATATTCAAATATACATCATATAATTAGAATTCTACACACAAAAACATTTTAATAATAATATCCTTCTGAAAGACATAGTATGCTCAACAAAGTCACTTAAGAAAATTGGCCAAATGCAAAAAGAAAGAGAATGCAATATGGTACTAGCTCGGAAGAGGAAAGGGAAAAGAGCTACCAGAGGTATCTTTCTAAGCCACAGTACAACTTTTGGAAACTAGATAAAACTATCCTCCTTTAACCTTTACTATGGCAAAAAGCCACTAAATACATTTCTCCAATGAGAGGGAGATGTGAATTATGACTAGTTTAGAAGAAAATGCCTTTCAGAGGAAGTCTTTGGCAGCTGTGGAAGCAGGATTAGAAAAGAGTTAATTTAAGTGCACAAGTAAGCAGAACCTATATACACAGGTATTAGGAATGTTATTGTTGACACTTAAAAAGAATAAATCTTGACCTCAGTTGGAATATGTATATATGTGATGGATCTCCCATCTCATTCCTAGCCTCACTAACTAGTGCATTATTACTTGGCCACTGGGGAAGAGAAATGCCATTCTATCACTGGATCAACATGCTCCTTTAGAAATCCCAGTTTTAAAACAAGGAGTATGTTGACAATGGATGGAGTATACCTGAGCATACCTGCTCTTTACAAACCCCACACAACCCAACTGGTAAATCACCCAGAAAGCCACTTCAATTTAAATGCTAATAAAACTTCTGAGGAGAAATCCAAAACATTTAAAAAAATCACAGTTGAAAGTGAATTACAGTCTTCCAAAAGTAACAAGCTGGGAAAGTTAAGGCAAAATCCAGGATTTTTCCTCCTGAAAGCCAATCTTTCTCTTTTTCTTCCTTCCTTCCTTCCTTCCTTCCTTCCTTCCTTCCTTCCTTCCTTCCTTCCTTCCTTCCTTCCTTCCTTCCTTCCTTCCTTCCTTCCTTTCTTTCTTTCTTTCTTTCTTTCTTTCTTTCTTTCTTTCTTTCTTTCTTTCTTTCTTTCTTTCTTTCTTTCTTTCTTTCTTTCTTTCTTTCTTTCTAGAAGGGCTTAGTATCCAGCTTGACTCTAAAACATTGAGTAGATTTATGTAACAAATCTACAGGGAGCTGAAAGGTCCTGATGAAAAACTCATGAGGTCTGGCTTACAACTACAATATCAAATTTGGGTGACCTCCTGATAGCTCTCATGGCTTTCCTAATTCCAGTCCAACTTGGCTGTTGGGTCTCAACTCTCATCCCACTACTCTCCATGGAACAGCCATAGCCACAGTAAGTATGCACATCAACCATGAGAAAATTTCAAACTTTTTTTGGTTTCAACCCAGTGAATTGAATTTGAAACATCTAGCTAATAATCACTTCCCAGGCAACCCTATTAAAATGACCATCATCTTCCTCAAGTCCACGTCTAGGATCAGAGATTGACAAACATTTTCTGTAAAAGACCAGAGAGTAAGTTTCTGTTGCAGCTCCTCAACTTTGCTACTGTAGCACAAAAGCAGTCATAGACAATGCATAAATAATAACTAATAACTTATGTTCTAATAACTTAATTTATAAACATACATTTGACTTTCATAAAACTTTCATGTTGCACAAGTTATTTTGCTTTGCATATTTTGCAACTATTTAAAGATGTAGAAACAATTCTTAACTAGGAAACCATACAAAAATAGCAGGACACATTTAGCCCATGAGCCAAACATTGCTGACCATTGTCTTAGAAACTCAGAAGGGAAGAGAGGGTCACTTTCAGGAGTCAGTATAGGAGGTTAGCTATGGGAGCAGCCCCTTCCTCAAAAGTTAAAAGGTCACTTAGGTGTGACAGTTACTAGACACTGAGGTATGATGTTCAGTGTCTATTCCCTGGTCTGTATCTGGGCTCAGGGTGGCATTGTCTTTTCCTACATTCTGTAGTCAGTATGGTCACATAGCTTACTTTGGCCAAGGAGATATGAGTGGAAATGGCATATATCCCTTCCAGGTGAAAAACTAAAGAGCAAACACATGATTTACTACATTCACTTCTCAACATTAGAGCAACTAGGAATGGCAAAGAACCAACTATTGACCTACAGTGTAAGTAGCCTGAGTGAGAAATAAAATTCTATTGTATTAAGCAACTGAGATTTTGCAGGAATTTGCTTGCACAGTTAACCCGGCCTGTACTAAATGCAATCAGCTTATTACATACTATGATCAGAGGATGCCAGGGGTTCCTAAAAATAAAATATTTATTCCCACATTTGCAGGGGACAGACACTTTGCCTACTAAAAATCGGTTATCAAACATATCATTGGTTTATTGTTCTTTAGTCTCTGAACTATAAGAAAATGATAAAAAGTCATAGATAATATTTTTTATGATAGTATTCAATGAAATACTATCACTAGTATTATGAAAGTGATATAAGACAGGTAGTCTCATATCTGCTTATTGAAAAATAAACTGCTACAATCTTTCTAGAAAGCTATTTACCTAAACACATCAAGATCTCTTAAATTTTCAAACTTTTTAATACAAATCCTACTACTAGTAAGGATCAATACTAAAAAAATCAAGAATCCAAGGAAATATTTATGAATAATAATATCCATTATGTTTAAATAATTTATTAAACCTTGGAAATAATTGCATTTAACTATACGGAAAATTACAAAATTCATTCATATAATGAAAAAAAACGTAACTATTTAAAAACAAGCTTGTAAAAATTAATGATAAAAACATTATATATGTTACAATTAGTATAATTCAATAATTTACTACATATGATGTATGCAGAGAGACAGAGACAGAGAGATAAAGGAGAGTAGTATAAAATACATCCAAATGTGGTAGCGTTACAGATGGTTATTATTTTATTCCATTGACACTTTTATATTTTCCAGTTTTTCTATGAGGAGTGTGAATTACTTTTATAATAAAAAAAGCAATAAAATGTATTTTTAAAGTAGTCCCAAGCCAGCTAGCTTTAGACTCCCCTTCAGAGCACACCAAGTCCTTTCCCTCTTTCCATAAGCTATAAAATACCCAAGAACCTCTTGACTGAAGAGGTCCCCCCTTTCTAAAATTGTTGCTTAGGACCCTAAAATTGTTGTCAGCATAAAATTAGCCAGAAAAAAATTATGACTCATAGAGGCCCACAATGGAAAGAATGAGCTATGCCTTCTTCCTGATGCGGGCCTATATTAATTCAAAACATATTCCTACTTAAATTATTATTCTAATTCTTGTAAACAACTTTCTTCAGGAGGATTTCATAGGCCTTTTAGACTTATCTTTTCTGGCTGACCATCCCCTGCCATAGTGCTAGGTGCTCAACATAATTCTTGTTCACAGTCTAATCAGGTATTTGGTGGGCAGTCTTCTGCTGATGATCCCAGCATCTTGGGGCCTTCCATTTTATGGGACCACCCTCTTTCAGGGCCTCCTCAGAGATCTTTGCTGGATGCTTTGCATTTAGCTAGCCAAACCAACAAAGAGAGAAACCTAGCAGAAAATAGTGTACAATCACTCTCTCTTCATTTCATCTGCCAGAAGGCAGTAACAGAACCACACGTAACCTCAGCGAGGCTGCAGAATGTAGTTTCTCTGTATGTTCAAGAAGAAGAAATGGGATTGGGGGATATCTAGCATATCTCTACCATGCTAACTACGGGTAACTGGGAGGAACTCTCGGCTCTCAATACAACCACATGTATTCTGTTTTACCTTAATCCCTTTGCTAAAAGAACTTCCCAATCACCTGCCTTTCTCCTTCCAGGTCCATTATACTGGTTTTCAATTTACCCCCCAAAAGTTTTCCTACATTTTCTAGTCAGAATCAAGTTGTCCCTTTCTCCATGGTTCTATTGCATGAATATCTAGTACAGTCCTTCTCTAGATTGTATTAGAGGAATCTGCGTGTTCTTTTTCTTCATCAGAGTGAAGGCAAAGAACCGGGTGTCATTTTCATGACCTGCCATGGTGCCAGCACAATGCTTTTGCATAGTGGGCCCTCACCAAATGTTAACTTCCTCCCCTTGCCTTTCAATCAATATTTGTGAAAGCCAACTGAACAAAAATGCACTGTTTTAGCATTTCATATAAATACTGGTGGTTTTTGCTCTCCCTCTTAGGAGATATTATCTGAAGAACATTTATAGTGAGGTCCAGAAGAACCGTCCGAAAAGCATACAGACTTTAAAATCTCTTTGGCGATTGATTTAAGAACCACAGGATCTAGCATAAGATTTCTTATTCCTCTGTTAATCCTGTTGTATTTTACAGATTTTAGAACCCTCTGTGGATTTTTCCTTTTCCTGGAAAATCCAAGTTCTTCAGTAAATTAACTTTTCAGTCCAGTGGGTATAAAAATAGAGGATGTAGTGAATGTGCTTCAGCTTTGCTGAGTTAGCAGGCAAATGGAAAGAAAAACAAAGAAATAAAGTAAAAGTGAGAGGTGTGAACTTACTCCATCCATCTTAATGGAGTGCTAACCTTCCTGCCTCAAGGTGACCAGTTGAATCCTAGAACTATTAAACAATGAGCTAAAATCCAAACACTCTGTCCAGCAGTAAAACCTCCTTGAGAAAGGACAGCTGTGTCCAATGTTGACTAAGATTTGGGCTTAAGAAAGCAAACACACACCAAACAAAACTGATCTTGGCTATCTTATGTCAGTTGCAGGCTCTAGAATCTTCTCTTTGCTCTGCTCTGAAAGGGTCACCCTGTTTAAAAGGTGAATAGGGTGCAGAGAATAGCTTTGCTTTTAAAGGTGGCACCTGAGGCAAGGAACATTAAACCAGAGACATTATCTTTGGTCAACGAGCGTCTCAAAACTCTTAGAATTTAGAATCTCAGTGTTTGTTGGTGTTCATCATTTGGAGTGATTTATTTGGTGCCTGAACAATGTCCTGCCCATTTAAATAAGGACTTGGCAAATGCATATGAATTTCATGGAGGGAAAAGGCACAAAGTGGCCAAAAACTGACCAGTAGAGCTTCACAAGAAGCCAGAAGGAGCAAGCAAGAGAACTTATTTCCAAGACACTCTTCTTGGTAGTCTCTTCCTTTATAAAATAAAAGGCTTGGAACCAAAGGACCAACAGCCCCCTGCTGGTTCTCTTGTTTGGTAATTGGGTAAAACACAAGAAAAAAAGAGAAAACCTGCTTTATTTTCTGAAGTCGAGTCAGAAGTGGGTCTCATTTCCAGCTTTAGGACTCTGCAGCTGTTTTATTTCAGGCAAATTCCTCACTTCCCCTGACCTGGGTACCTCATCTTTAAAATATTTAAAAATATAAAATAATAATAATAATAATAATAATAATAATACACTTGTTGCTTTTGCCTGTTGATTATAATGCTGGAAGTGGGTTTGTCATGTATGACCTTCATTATGTTTAGGTATGTTCCTTCTATTCCCACTTTGCTGAGAGTTTTTATCATACATGGGTGCTGGATTTTATCAAATGCTTTTTCTGTGTCTATTAATATGATCATGTGTTTTTTATCCTTTATTTTGTTTACGTAGTGAATCATTTATTGATTTGCAAATGTTGTATCAACCTTGCTTTCCCAGAATAAATCCAACTTGATCATGGTGTATGATCTTTTCAATGCATTGCTATATTTGGTTTGCTAATATTTTGTTGAAGATTTTAGCATCTATGTTCAACAGAGATAATGGCCTGTGATTTTCTTTCTTTGCAGCATCTTTATCTAGATTTGGAATTAGGATAATTCTGATCTTATAAGATGAGTTTGGGAGCCCTTCCTCCCTTGAATTTTATGAAATAGCTTGAGGAGAGATGTTAGTTCTCCTTAGAGTGTTTGGTAAAAATTTCCCTGTGAAGCCATCTGGTTCAGGGCTTTTGTTTGTTAGGAGTTTTTTTAATTGCTTCAATTTCACTAGACCTAACCTGTCTATTCAGATTCTCTGATTCTTCCTGATTTAGTTTTGGAAGATTGTATGTTTCTAGGAATTTATCCATTTCATCCAGGTTGTCCAGTTTGTTGGCATATAGTTGTTTATAATATTTTCTTATAATCTTTTGTATTTTCTTTGGTGTAGTTGTTATATCTCCTCTTTCATTTCTGATTTCATTTATTTGGGTCCTTTCTCACTTTTTCTTGATGAGTCTTGTTAAAAATTTGTCAAACTTGTTTATCTTTTCAAAGAACCAGCTCTTAGATTCACTGGTCTTTAATATTGATTTTTAGACTCTATTTCATTTATTTCTGCTCTGATATTTATTATTTCCTTCTTTCTACTTACTTTGGGCTTTGTTGATCTTTTTCAAGTTCCTTTAAGTGTAAACTTATGTCTACTTTCACTTCTCTTATTCAACATAGTATTGAAAGTCCTAGCCACAGCAATCAGACAAGAAAGAGAAATAAAAGGCATTCAAATTAGAAAGGTAGTAGTAAAACTGTCTTTATTCACAGATGACATGATTCTATACATAGAGAACCCCAAAGATTCCACCAAAAAATTATTAGAACTGGTAAATTAACTCAGCAAAGTAGCAGGATATAAAATTAATATTCAGAAATCAGTTTGAATTTATATGCCAATATGAACTAACAGAAAGGGAAATAAAAAAATAATACCATTCACAATTGCTTCAAAAAGAATAAAATACCTAGGAATGATCTAACTAAGGATGTAAAAGACCTGTACTCAGAATATTATAAGACACTGAAGAAAGAAATGGAAAAATATGTAAATAGATGGAAGCATATACTGTGTTCATGGATAGGAAGAATTAACATCATTAAAATGTCCATACTACCCAGACAATCTACAGATTTAATACAATTCTTATCAAGACTCCAATGCCATATTTCACAGAACTAGAACAAATATTTCAAAAATTTATATGGAACCACAAAAGGTCCCACATAGCAACAGCAATCCTGAGAAACAAGAACAAAGTTGGAGGAATCCCACTACCTAATATCAAACTGTACTACAAGGCCATAGTAATGAAAACAGCCTGATCCTGGCATAAAAACAGACACAGATGAATGGAACAGAGTACAGAGCCCAGGAATAAATTTATAGTCCACACCTTTATATTCAATATTCAACAGGGGAAATAAGCACATACAATGGGCTAAAGATAATTTATTCAATAAATAGTGTTGGAAAAACTGGCCAGATATGTGCAGAAAAATTAAACTAGACTACCTTCTTATACCACGCACAAGAGCAAATTCAAAATGGATCAAAGACTTAAATGTTAGCCCCCAAACCATAAAAATCCTAGAAGAAAAC
This sequence comes from Anoura caudifer, assembly GCA_004027475.1. NCBI lineage: Eukaryota > Metazoa > Chordata > Mammalia > Chiroptera > Phyllostomidae > Anoura > Anoura caudifer. The sequence goes on along the minus strand of PVKU01005538.1, from coordinate 20,758 downwards.
ATAGGCAGCAAAATCTCAGACATTACTTGTAGCAATTTTTTATTGGCTATATCTCCCTTGGCAAGGAAAACAAAAGAAAAAATAAACAAATGGGACTATATCAAATTAAAAAGTTTTTGCACAGCAAAGGAAATCATCAAAAAAATTAAAACCACAGAATGGAAAACATATTCACCAATGCATTTGATAGGGGCTAATATCCAAAATTCACAAAGTACTTACAAAACTCAACACCAAGAAAACAAACAACCCAATTGAAAAGTGGGCAAAGGACCTGAATAGACACTTCTCCAAAGAGGACTTACAGGTGGCCAATAGACATGTAAAGATACTCAATGTCACTAATCATCAGAGAAATGAAAATTAAAACCACAATGATTTACCATCTCATACCCTTCAGAATGGTTATCATGGATAAATCAGCAAATAAGTGCTGGGAAGGATGTGGAGAAAGGTGAAGTCTTTTGCACTGTTGGTGGGAAATGTAGACTCGTACAGCCACTGTGGAAGGCAGTGTGGTGACATCCCCCCAAAATTAAAAATGGATCTGCCTTTTGACCCAGAGATGCCAATTCTGGGAATATATCCAAAGGAACCTAAAACACTAGTTCAAAAGAACATAAGCACCCCTATGTTCATTGCAGCATTATTTACAATCCCCAAGATATGGAAGCAGCCCAGGTGTCCATCAATAGATGAGTGGATAAAACAACTATGGGACATTTACCCAATGGAACACTTCTCAGCCATAAAAAAGAAGAAAATTTTACCCCTTGCAACAGCGTGGATGGGCCTGGAGAACATTATGCTAAATGAAATAAGCTAGACCAAAAAAAGACAAATACTATATGATATCACTCATATGTGGGGAACAAACTGAACTAATAAGGAAGATGGGAACAGATTCATAGGTGGAGAGCTGGATGAGAGCTAATGTGGGGGGACAGTTAAGGGGCAAGGGAATAGAGGGATTGAGCAAAAAGGTTGATGGACTCTGGACATGGACAACAGTGTGGTCATTGCTGGCAGGTGGGGAGGTATAAGGGGACAAGAAGGTAATTTAAAAATGTGTAATGAAATTTTTTTAATAAAATGAAATATGAATAATAACATTGCTTCATAATTGTTACTTTGAGAACTAAATGACATGAAGACTACAATAAGCAATCAAAATTGTAATCGTTCTTCATGATGAATAGGGATTCAGAAAGGGTCTGACAGGCACCCTTCCTGACACACACTCCTTCAGTTTCTCCTGTTATCTCAGTTCTGTCTGACCAATAGCTGCAAACAAACAAAACCCCCACTGAAATCTATGCAAAGCAAAAAACATTGGAAAGTAAAACACCAAAAGTTTAACAATATTGTTTTGGAGTGCAGGAACTTGAGTGATTTTGTTTGTTTGTTTGTTTCTGTCTGTCTGCAATTTCCAAATTCTTTATTAGCATGTATTGCCTTTAAATATTTTAATATATATTTTTGACAGAAAAAAGAATGAACATTCAACAAATATGGAGTGATTGATAGACTAGTTATAAAGCAGTCCTTTGCAGGTTGCTATATATAAATCATGCAAACATATACCCCAGACTTCATGGAGAGTTCTAAAAGTGTATATTCTATTCCATGGGTCACTCGATATATCAAATGCTGTATTAGATTAGGGAAAACACATATAATCCTACCTATCTGGGATTTTAGATCTTTTAAAAGTACTGTGTGTATATTAAAATAATGATAAAATCAAACTATGTAATGCCTGAGCACAGACCAAGCACATATTGTAAGACAGTAAGTGGGGAAGTCACACTGGGTACAGACAGCATGGTGTGTTTAGGATGCAGAGAACTCCTCTGGATCCAGTGGAGTAGTTCATGTTGATTGGCGGGAGAGATGGCAAAAGAGCAGATAATCTGGAGAAGTTTAAAATGCAAACTAGAAATGGCCAAGGGTTTTTCACTAGGGATGGAAGAAATGCAGCGGAGAAGAGATATTGAGAATAGGATTTTAGAGTTATAATCTTTATAAATTCACTGACCCTGAGTTAACAAAGGAGAATTTTGACTGCAGAATCAATATCAAAATTACCTATGGCAGCCATAATCATGTTAGTTTTTTTCTAGTTCAATAATTTTTACTCTGAAAAATTGGATTCCATACTTAATTAAACTATGTTTGGCTGCATATAATAGAAGCCCAGAGGTAGGTGTTCCCAAGGTTGACTCAGTGACTCAACAACATCAAGGATCCAGACTCTTCCAGGTGTGTTTCTATGTACCATCCTCTGTGCCATGGTGCCTTGAATAGCTGCAGGATAACTGCAGCCATTGCAAGCATTACACACTCATACACCTTCCAAGAGAGCAGGAAAGAATTGTGGTGGGGATGGGGCAAGGAAGTCCAGAGTGTCATGGAAATTTTTCCCCAGTCTCTCTATCTTTATCAGGGAGAAAGATATTTTCCAGAAGCTCCCCAACGAAGTCCCTCTTGTCTTTAATGGCCATAACTGTGTCAAAGGCCACCCCATCAAAGAAGGTAGAAAAGCAAGGGTCTGCATTTTCTATTCCTTACATGAGCTGTTGTCCCTACCCCACATGAAAACAAAACAGTACAAAACAAAAAAATGGGGTAGCAATTATCTGTTGTGTAGAATATCAACACTGTTTTTTTAAATAAATTAAAATGCCTTCCTTTGGTTAATTTACCCACAAATTCTCTATCATTACAGAAAACTTGCTATTTTACCAAGTGATTCAATTGGGTTAATTGTTTCAGCAGGTATTGCTTAGAATAAAAGCACCTGTACTATTCCTCCTACCACCCCCTCCACCCAACATACACGCGCACAGCAAGCACCCCTAATACTGACCTCTGCTTCTATTTTTTTCTCTTTATACTTCTTGCAGTGCTTGTCCCTTGGCTGAAACTACAGAACAAGATCATCTTAAAATTACAAATGTTACAAATGATAGCACTTATTTCTTGTCCTTTGGATTTTTGTGAACTTTTGTTTCAGGTGAAATTAATGTAATTGTAACAAAAAAACAGAAGTCAAAGTGTGGTTTCTGAAAACATTTACTTTTTTTCTGTTACGTTTTAAAGAAATATTTCATAAACACTTTTGAAATCATACAATAAATGATAAACATGGTATGTCCTTAGGCATGGAAAGAAAATTACCCAAAACAGAAATTATACCAAAGTGCAGTGCATAATTAGAACAGCTTCTATTAACTAATTCAACTGCACCTACATAGTAATTTAGAAAACCAAAGGTGATATACATTCATCACAAATTCATTTTAATATAGAAATTGTTTCTTAATAGTATTTGAAATCAAAAGCTAGCCATTTTGGATAAGTTAAGAATAATTAAAAGTAGAACTAAAAATAGGTGACAAATTTTTATCTGTTTTGTTTTGCTTTCCAGTAAAAACTAAATGCAACACAAAACAATGAGAGCAATTTAAAATTGTCACGCATTATAATAATTGTTTTGTAATTAGAACACTTCATCTTTTTTAAGAGCTCATTACCTGCACAGTGCATTCATCTGCACAAATATTCCTGAATTCCCTCAGTTAATTAGTTTTATAAAATAGTGTTGCATGGCACATTCTCCTTCACCATTATTCCTGAGATTTCATAAAATACAAGAACTCTTATCACAATGTTATGTTCAGAAATGTAATTAACAGAAAATATTATATGATATTCATGTGAAACAGTATTTGGGTAAAATGCATATAGACCCTAAGTATTCCTAGATGACCTAATTAGGCAAACCAAATTTATCTTACAAAACTTGACATCATATTTTCTCTCTAACAAAGACATTCAAGGCCTTAGGAAGGATTTCATTCCATGTTTAATCTCATAGATTCTCAAGATTCTGTGTCCTATAGCAAATTTATGAAATGAACCAAGAGGGTCCTGTTCAGTTCCATTCTAGTGAAGTCCTCGTCCCTCTAACACACTGGAGCTGGTCCCACCTCCCTGTTGGCTCCTTATTGTGAAATCTTCATTACTTGTCTTTGGAAATCAAGGACCAAATGATATCTTTTATTCATCAACTCTCCACCCAGGGCACACATGTTGCTGAACTGAATTTTCTCCAGTAATTCATAAGAAAGGAAACTTCTTTGTTGCACAGTGACATCACACAGTTTCTTCTCCTTTCCTGTTTATACTGAATCCTACACAAGCCCTTTCACCTACCTAATGTTCCACCAATGTCTAGAGTTTGTCTTGGTTTCTAATCTTGCACCCTGGCACTGTGCTTGTAGCACTAAATATAAGGAACTCATTCCTAGAAAAGGTACCTATTGCCACAGTATGGCAAAATATCAACTAACATTTTTGCAAGTCAGTAACACAAAGATCCAACACCACAGTGAAGAAAGAGAATGCTTCTATTCACCAGGGTCAAAATTGGCATTGGTTTTTCAATCAAGGGTGACTGTCATGAAGGACTTCCAGTCAAGACGGAGGCATGGGTGGACACATTTTGCCTCCTTATACAACCATAAGAAGGATCAGGACTAACCTCAAAACAAAAAATACCCAGAACTGCCAGAAATTTGAACCATATGGAAGTCCAACAAACAAGGATTGAAAACAGCCATATTTATCCAGACGTATAGGAAGTGGAGACCAGGAGCTAGGATTGAGAGGACACAGTGCAGCAGTGGTAAGGTGGCAACAGCAAGGCAGCTGGCAGAACGGGTGGTCCCACATTCACGTGTGGTGGGTAAGATTGGAGGGATACCTTGGGAGTGAGCAATCCCAGTCCCAGGTCAGACTGTGTAGACCAGGGTTCCAGCGCTGGGAAAATAAAGCCTCATAACTTACTGCCTGCAAAAACTAGTGGGGCTGGGGACAGCAGAAGAAACTGCCAGTCTCTAAGAAGAGGCTGTTTCCAGGGCCCACATGGTCCTAGGATAAATGCAAATTCACCCACTCTGGGAACCACCATTGGGGCAGCACCTAGAGGGGTGCCAGGTGCATATGGGAAGGGGGTGAAGTGACTGGAAATGGGGCAAGTGCCAAGCAAGTTTCAGTGGCATTGTCCCCTCTTCAAGCCCTCCACCACATACAGAGCCACAAATCAGTAAAGCAGGTTGCCCTGCCCTGGCAAACACCTAAGGCTCCGCACCATACAACTTAACAGGTGCACTAAGACAGAGAGTCAAAGCAGCTCTACCTAATACACAGAAACAAACACAGGGAGGCTGCCAAATCAAGGAGACAAATATGGCCCAAGTGAAAGAACAGAACAAAACTACAGGAAAAGAACAAAGTGAAACAGAGATAGCCAACCTATCAGAGGTAGAGTTCAAAACCTGGTGATAAGGGATGTTCAGAGAACTAATTGAATATGGCAAAACCTAAGGGAAGAAACAAAGGCTACACTAAGTGAAATTTTAAAAACCTACAGGTTTTTAAACAACAGTAAAGGGAAGGAAGCCAAGGTTCAAACCAATGATTTGGAACATAAGGAGGAAATAAACAATCAACCAGAACAGAATGAAGAAACAAGAATTAGAAAACATGAGGAGAGAATAAGAAGATTCTCGGACATCTCCAAAAGTGTCAACATTTGAATCATAGGGATGCCAGAGGAGGAGAGCAAGAGCAAGAAATTGAACACTTAATTGAAAAAAATAATGAAAGGAAATTTCCCTAACTTGGTGAAGGAAATAGACATATAAGTCCAGGAAGTAGTGAGAGTCCCAAACAAGTTGGACCAAAGAGGAGCACACCAAGACACATCATAATTAAAATGCCAAAGGTTAAAGAGAAAGAGAAAATATTAAAAGCAGCAAGAGAAAAGCAGAGAGTTACCTACAAAGGAGTTCCCATAAGACTCAACTGATTTCTCAAAAGAAACTTTGCAGGCTAGAAGGGACTAGCAAGAAGTACTCAAAGTGATGGAAAGCAAGGACTTACAGCCAACATCACTCTATCTAGCAAAGTTATCATTTAGAATTAAAGGGAAGATAAAGTGCTTCCCAGAGAAGACACACTAAAGGAATTCATCATTACCAATCCCTTATTATATGAAATGTTAATGATACTTATTTAAGGAAAAGAAGAAGATCAACTGTGAACATTAAAATGACAACAAACACAACTATCAACCACTGAACCTAAAAATCAAAATGAAAACAAACTAAGAAAACAATTAGAACAGGAACAGGATCATAGATATGCAGATCATTTGGAGGGTTATTAGTGGAGGTAGGGAAGGGGAAGAATGGGAGAAAGGATACAAGGATTAAGAAGCATAATTGGTTGGTACAAAATAGGCAGGGGGGTGTTAAGAAAAGTATAGGAAATGGAGAAGCCAAAGAATTTACCACATATGCATGACCAATGGACATAAACTAAGAGTGGGAGGGATTGCTGGAGGGAAGGAGGATACCAGGCACAGGAGGGTAAAGGGGTAAAATTGGGATAACTGTAACAGCATAATTAATAAAATATACTTTAAAAAAAGAGTGACTACCATGAGAAATAATTTGTTCTAAGACTAAGATATCTACTAAAGACACTATCACTTCTGCCAAAGCAAGAGACAATAAAAATTATTTTTAAGAAGCATTCATTATAATTTTCTTACATCAATTCATTTGTTGAGCATTTCTTAAGTACTCACAACTTTGGTAAATAACTAGGAAGGACAGGAGAAATGAAAAACAAGTTCAAATGAGAACTTCATTAAACTGAAAAAGTATTTTCTATTAAGGATAATTATCACCACTTGAATCAAATCTCCATACAAAATTATAAGATAAACAAAAAAAATAAAGCTACACAGCACTCACATGTTTAGCATTACCTGAAAATACTACAAATTTCAAGTTAGTCATAATAAATAATGCCCATTTTCTAATTTTCACAGAGCTCCACATCCATTACATGTTTATAAGTGTTGTGAATAGAACGAAGTGGTTTGAGAGGCTCCATGCATGGACTGGGCAGATGGGGGTGGCAGAGAGTAGAGTAATTGTATAAAAAAATAAAATAAAAACCTTCAAAAATCTAACAGTAATTGCTAAAATAATGAGCACAGGTCTGGGACTTGAAATATAGGCATATTTCACAACTATGCCTATAGGGAAGGGCTTTATAGTAAAAGATATTGGAAGTGGGAACTTCAGAGAAGCACTGCTTCTGAGGAAGAATCAGATAAATACAAAAAAAATGTGATGGCAGTTGGAAATGTAGCAGTGAAGAGAGAAAAAATACATAAAAGAGGGAAATACAAAATTAACAATCCTACGGAAATTATAGAAATAAGATACATCAACCCTTCTCCCTACCCCTACTCCTACCATCATCAGTATAATCCATTAGAAAAATTGTGCACCATGATTCTGAGGAGGGTGCTCTTCAAACTAGGATACTTGACCACAAAATACCTAGTAACAAAATCTAAAAAAGCAACTAAGCTTTATGTGAAGATCCTAAAGTAAGAAAATAAAAGAGCAGGATGACAGCTAGCAGGGGGGTGGGGGGTGTTAAGGGGTGAAGGGATTTTGCAAAAAGGATAAAGAACTCATGGACATGGACAACAGTGTGGTGATTGCTGGGGGAGGAGGAACAAGAGGACTAAAGGGTAACGGAAAAAATACAATAAAGATTAAATAAAGTACAAAAAATAAAAAGATAACTGAGTTTCAGTTGAAAATTCTACCTAATGAATCATAAGGCAGAAAAAAAATGACTTCCATAATAAATATCCTTAACCAACCTTTGAGAGAATAATTTTAATGGCTATAATCAGAAATTTAAAAACTAAAAACAGCCATGGGGGAAAGGGACTAGGAAGAAATGCAATCAGAATCTCCATAGTTCAAGATAAAAATGAAGAAAAAGAAAAAAATGATAAAATGAAGACTAAATTACCACTTGCACAAGAGAGAATAGATTAAAATGCAATTTTCAATGAGAGATATTGAGGGAAGGTAAGGAAACAAGAATAAATGAAAAAAAGAAGTAAAATTGGCAGAGAGAAAAGAAGGCAAAGAAAGGCCAACACTCATATAATTGGAGACTCTGAGGAAGAAAAAGAAAACTATGGGGGAGAAATAAATATTTAAACTATAACCAAGTAAAATGTTCCAGAAATAAAAGCACATTTAAATTTTTGTATTAAGATGGCCCACATATATCTGAAAATATTGATAGAATTATTCTGATCAACTGCTAGGTCTATCCTATTAAAACTGCTATATTTTAAAGACAAAGAAAAAAATTGTCAGGGCCTTCAGGAAAATGATCAAATTAGCTGTGAGGAAAAAATAATTAGGCTGATGCCAGAGTTTTTAAGAGTAACATAAAAAATATGGCCACAGTGAGGCAGAATTTTTAAGAAATTGAAAGACAGGAAGTGCAAGTCAAGAATATACCCAGTAAAGTTTTGCTTCAAGTATCAAAACTATAGAAAAACAGTTTTGAACATTAGTAACTCAGAAAGCATTATACACATGAACCACTCCTGAAGAGTCTATTATACAAGTTTTCTCAACCTTCTTCCCCATTATTGCTCCATAAAGATCTTTTTAGATATTCTTACATGTACATCCCACCACCATGAAATTTTAATACTACACATGTACTATTTATCTGTTTATGTAATGTTTTCCTTTGGAAGGTTACATGCTATTGTAATATCTAAGAAATTTTCATCCCTGACCACAAGAACTAATTTTTACTTCTTGGATATAGTAGAAAATAAACATCTTTTAAACAAGACACACCTTAAAATTGTTAGAAAAAGGACTGGTGGGGTGTAAAATATATTTGACTGTAGATTTAGAACTAAAACAATGGTGAGACATGGGATGAAAAGGAGTATGTAAACATTTTATGTTTTGCTAAAATAGAATATTATACACATACCATGCCACCAAAAAAAGAGAAAATGAGAAAGGAGAAAGGGTAAAATCTAATAAGATAATTTACCATTATATAGGTAATAGGTAGATGTCAACAGATAACATCTATTTAATACTGGAGAACCAGAACCAGTTAATAAAAGGTTAAATAAAAATGGGTATTAAAGGAATACATAACGAATAACCACATAGGAAACTCCAAACTGGAGGAGAAAAAAAACAATGAAGGACAGAATTGGTGCACAATTAACAAAAGTGGCATATGTTCTCTAGATTAGATAAAAGGATTATACTGATGTTAACTTTCCTGAATTTGAGAACTATATTTTGATTATGTGAAAGAATATTCTCATTTTAAGACACACTCTAAACTATTAAAGGGGCAGTATGCATGTAACCTACTTTCAAATGGCACAGAAAAATGTATTTATATGTGTGTGTATGAATATATATCTACATACACATCACTAGATAGCTACATAGATATATTAAATGTAGCAAAATGCTAATAACTAGTCCATCTTATAAAATATATAGAAGTTCTCTACATTATTCTTTCCACTTTTTTATAAGCTTAAAGTTATTTGAACATAAAAAAACTTAAAAAGGAATGTAAGTGATATGATAACAAAAGTGCAGGCAATAAAAAACTAGATAAATTGAATTTCATCAAAATTAAGAACTTTTGTGCATAAATGCACACAAGAAAGCTAAAAGACAGCCTACAGAATGAGAGAGAATATTTGTAAATCATATATATCTGGTAATGAATTAATACCTAGAAAATATTTTAAAACTCCTACAACTCAACAAAAACTAAATAAACAACCCAATTCAAAAAAATGGGTAAATATGAATAGACATTTTCCTAAGAAGATATACAAATGGCCAATAAACACATGAAGAGATGTTGAACATTATTAGTCACTAGGGAAATGCAAATAAAACCACAATGAGATGACACGTTATACCTATTAGCATGGCTATAACTTTTTTATGAAATGTAACACAAGAAACTAGAACACTGTGCATTGCTGATAGAAATGTAAAATGATACAGCCACTATGGAAACAGTTTGGAGGTTCCTTAAAATGTTATAGAACTACTATATGACCCAGCAATTCAAATCCTAGGTATATATCCAAAATTCACAATAACCAAAAGTGAAGATAACCCAAAGGTCCATAACAGATGAATGAATTTTTTACTGTGGTGTATTCATACAATGGATATTCATCCATGAAACATTATTCATCCATGAAAAGGACTGGAGTACTAGCACATGCTACAGTATGGATGGACCTTGAAAACATAATGTTTAGTGAAGTGAGTCAGGCAAAAAACAAATATTATAAGACTAAATTTATATGCTATACCATCAATAGCCAAACTCATAGAGAGAGAAAATAGAATAAAGTTACCAGGCAGCAGGGGAAGAGAGGTAGGTGGGGGAGACAGAAGTTTGGCAAGTTAGTGTTTAATGGGTACAGAGTTTATGTTAGGATGATGAAAAATATTGGATATGGAGAGTAGATGTTTACACAACAGTATGGATTTATTCAATGTTACTGAATCATACATTTATTGTACAAATGGTTAAATTGATAACTATGATGTATACTTTACTATAATTTACTGGAAAGAAATATATGTAGGAAAGTGGTTATGTAACTTCACATACAAAACAAGGTGCACTGATATCTTCAAAGCACTCTCCTTAAAACAAAAAACAAAAAACCTGAAAATCTATTTTTGGAGAGAGAAGACTCTGTGTTATAAAATAATTATAGAACTTATCATATGCTATTTCTATATTACTTTGTCATGGCAATGTAACTAAACAGCAAGTTCTTTTATGTTGAAAATCATTACTTATCTTTGTATTAGAAGACCTGTTGTCATTGGATGAACAACAGAATGATGAAGAGTAAATTATTTGGACTTGGGTTTTAAGGAGTTATTAGGAGCTAGAGAGAAACTAAAATTGGAAAGAGTTAGAGAAGAGATGAGGGAAGGGTGAGATCTGAGCTAGAATGCCACGGAGGCTTTGAAGGGGCAGAAAGATGAAGTGAGGGCCCACTGAGCATGGGAAACAGAGAGGAACCGTTAAGTCACGGGCTTCTATGAAGCTGTGGTAGCACTAGCACTGTTTCATTCTTACCTTAGAGGCACCATGTTAAAGCTTTGCTTCTAGAGTTGAGCCTCAGTGAAGCTCAGATTTTTCAGATGATCAAATAAGAAGCTTAAAAATGAAATAATGAGTCCTTTTTTCCATCCTGTCCCTAATAAGCCTTTTTTTCCTGAGTAAAATGATATCTTCTGATTTAGTTAATTTTAAGATGAGATCAAATGATGTATTATTTATAAAATTACAGCTATGATTTTTATCGCATGAATCAGATGGTAAATCAAATCACAAAGAACCAACATGTTGTGGATCAATTAGAGAATATTCTAACTATAATTTTGAGAATAAAAACAGAGGTCAATAAAGGTTTTTGAAGAGTGGTAAGAAACCTCTTTCAGAAATATAGTCATTAAAATAACTTACTGTAATCTCCCCCACTAGAAATAAACTCTGAAAGAGTCCGGAATCAGCAATGTCTTGGGAACACAGTGCATCTTGCAGATGAGAAGTACTGCTAGAGACACTGCTGAACATGCATAAATTTTATTGCCAGGAATTCATCCAGGGATGTTATTAAAGGGAGCTAGTAGACACTGATAACTATGGGTCTTAGTTCCACTTCAAGTATAAACATCCACCTCTATGCCTGTTCTTTCCTCACTAGCTTTAGAAAGTAATTAATCTGGATCTATATTGTATTGAAATTGAAAGATGCTGAATTAAAAACTAAGTTGCAAAATCTAGAAATAAACCTATAAATATATGCTTGCTAATATAAGCCTTAAAATTCTGGAGAAATATCCACTAAACTTTTAATAGTTATTTAAAGTGGGAGATGAGTGAGGAGAACGAAGAAACAGAGAATTAGAGAAAACTGCCTTACTCTTTATTGCTTCGCATGTGTTTTAATACTAGCAATATTTATTAACAGTTACTATGTACTAGACACTCATGTAATTTTCACCTAAACCTCATGAGGTAGGTAATACCATTATCCCATTTTATAAATAAGGAAGCCAAGGCCCAAGGAAGTCAAACAACTTGCCTGAGGTCACACCCTTAGCCAGTCAAGGAGTCAGGATTCACACCCAGATGGAATAGCTTCACTATGCTCTACCTTCAAGCACACAACAGTCTGATACAGAAGAGGCAAAACTATAACTCATGAAAAGAGGACAGCATTCCCTTTACAGAACTATCACTATCCAGCCCACACACTTTTTGACTCCTCTGCTCAGAACTACCTCCCTTCATTCGGGAGCTGTTACATTTCTTGACCCCATCACCATTGGATGACCCAAGAGCAGGACCCAAGCCATCCAATCAGAATTGTCCTTCCAGATTTCTTCAGCAAGACCTGGAGGGGCATGGCCGCCTCTATCAGGTGGTGAGAGCCATGGGCTGTGAGGCTCAGAAGTGCCACAGCAGCCATGCTTCTCATGCCATGGAGGATGCACATGAATGAGAAACACATTAGCAAGCAGAAACAATGGAGAAAGGAGAACTTGGGCGGTGAGTGCCTAAGCCCCTAGCTGTGGTTGTCCGTGAGGCCCAGCTGGAATCCTGCCCACCCACTGCTGCCCTGCCCCTCTCTCTGTCACTCATTAGAGTCCCTCCATATCCTTCCAGTCCACTTCTGTTTCTTCCTTCTGCCATTTTGACCTGAGTTTTAAATGGTTCTGCCTCTGCTAATTTGAGCTGGTTATTGCATGTAACAACAGCAAAAAAATTCATATTAATCAAAGGGAAAGGGAACCATTCTGATATTTATCTTAAAGGCCCAGAAATTCAATTTTTGATACTGAATGGATTTTATGCAGAATGTGAAGAAATCAAAGAAAAATGTGCATTCACTTTAAAGAAATAAATCTACAATTAAAAAAGTCACTGATTCATAGAAACTTCTATATAAAACCATTAGCATGGTTATTTTGAACATAGTCTCCATTAGATTAACTGATATTTATTTTTATTATTTTTGTGAAGTGCTTTACTATTTTCATTCACTCTCATTCTTTATAATATAGACCAGTTGTTAAATATATACTTGTAAATTTAAGTTGTATATTTTTATAAGAATTTTTATAAAACCTTTCAAAAATTAAAAAACACATTATTTGACCATATTTCCTGGCTTCTGATTTTTTAAATGACCACCAAACGCTATGCTAGTGCCACATTTACTTGGCCTATTTCTCTGTTCACCATGTTTAGAAGGAAATATTCATTTCCTTTCTCTAAATTATTTCTCCCCAAGGAGCTACTTTGTCTTCTCTGTAGCAACAGAACAATACTTACTCTAAAGATTCAGATCAGAGCAGCCAAAAAGGTACAAATGACCCTTTTCTCTGAGGAGCAGGAGTTCAGGAAGAGGTGTCAACACCTGTTACATGATCTGATCAAGTCTTGAGAAGAGATGTGTAGTTTGTTTAGAACCTACAGTGTAAGATATAAGATTAGGGAACCAAATTCTAACCTGTAGTAGCACCAAGTCCTAAGTTGATCCTTTAATCTTCAGGTGAATGATTGATTAAAATATATACTGAAATATAAAGAAAATATGCAAGAAAACTAGCATTTATTGAAGTATATAAAGTATACTTCATATAAAGTATACTATACATTATTTCTTTTTAAGGTATATTTTGTTGATTATGCTATTGCAGTTGTCCCATATTTCTCTCCCCTTTATTCCATTCCACCCTGCACCCCTCCTCCCACCAGCATTCCCCTCTAGCCTTAGTTCATGTCCATGGGTCGTACATGTAAATTCTTGGGCTTCTCCATTTCCTATACTATTCTTAACCTCCCCATGTCTATTTTATACCTGCCATTTATGCTTCTTATTCCCTGTACCCTTTCCCCCATTCTCTCCTCTCCCCCTCCCCACTGATAACCCTCCATGTGATCTCCATTTCTGTGATTCTGTTCCTGTTCTATTGGTTGCTTAGCTTGTTTTTGTTTTGTTTTGCTTTGTTTTAGGTTTAATTGTTGATAGTTGTGAGTTTGTTGTCATTTTACTGTTCATAGTTTTAATCATCTTCTTTTTCTTAGATAAGTCCCTTTAACGTTTCATAAAATAAGGGCTTGGTGATGATGAACTCCTTTAACTTGACCTTATCTGGGAAGCACTTTATCTGCCCTTCCATTCTAAATGATAGTTTTGCTGGATAGAGCAATCTTGGATGTAGGTCCTTGCCCTTCATGACTTGGATTACTTCTTTCCAGCCCCTTCTTGTCTATAAGGTTTCTTTTGAGAAATCAGCTGAGACTCTAATGGGAACTCCTTTGTAGGTAACTGTCTCCTTTTCTCTTGCTTTTAAGATTCTCTCCTCATCTTTAATCTTAGGTAATGTAATTATGATGTGCCTTGGTATGTGCTTCCTTGGGTCCAACTTCTTTGGGACTCTGAGCTTCCTGGACTTCCTGAAAGTCTATTTCCTTTGCCAGATTGGGGAACTTTTCCTTCATTATGTTTTCAAATAAGTTTTCCACTTCTTGCTCTTCCTCTTCTCCTTCTGGCACCCCTATGATTCAGATGCTGGAACGTTTAAAGTTGTCACAGAGATTCCTAAGCCTCTCCTCATTTTTTTGAATTCTTGTTTCTTCATTCTGTTCTGGTCAAATGTTTATTTCTTCCCTCTGGTCTAAACTATTGATTTAAGTCCCCGTTTCCCTCCCTTCACTGTTGGTTCCCTGTACATTTTCCTTTATTTCACTCTGCCTAGCTTTCACTTTTTCCTCTCTTTTGCTACCATAGTCAATGACTTCTGTGAGCATCCTGATTACCAGTGTTTTGAACAGTGCATCTGATGGGTTGGCTATCTCTTCATTGCTTACTTGTACTTTTTCTGGAGCTTTGACCTGTTCTTTTTTTTGGCCATATTTTCTTTTCTCTTGGCATGCTTGTTAGGTACTAAGCGGCAGAGTCATAGATATTCGCCAGGGTGGGGCAACCCACTTTGCTGCATTGTAGCACTGTATGTGGGGGAGGGGTAGAGAGGAAACGATGCTTCTTGTTTGGCCTTGCCCCACATTCAGTCACTTCCCCTGCTACCCACAAGCAAATTGGGCCCTTCTGGTGCTGATTCCTGAGTGGGTAGGTTTGTGTGTGTTCTAGGATCCCATGGGTCTCTCCTGTGAGGCTGGGAGTTTCTCCCACTGCTGCAACCCCCACGGGTTTTTACAGCTAGAGGTTTTGAGGCTTTAGTTTCCCTTGCTGGAACCATGGGTTGCATAATCTGTATTGCTCCCCAGTTGTTCCTCCTGGCTTATCTGCATGTGAATGTGGGACCACCCAGTCCAACAGCCACCACCTCACCTGCCTGGTCTGCCTTCTTGCAGCATATCCTCTCTGCCCCAGCTACCCATCTCCACCTTGCCTACCAGTCTGGATGAATGTTTCTTCTTTAACTCCTTGGTTGACAAACTTCCATACAGTTTGACCTTCTGGCAGTTCTTGTTTGTTTTTTGTTTTAAAATTGGTGTTGTCCTTCTTTTGGTTGTGAAGGAAGAAAAGTTTATCCACCTATGTCTCCATCTTGGCTAGAAGTCTCTATATTATTTCAATAAATGTTCACAATAACCCTGAATAAGAAATAAGTATCCATCTTTTGAATATGAAGGAAATTAAGTCATAGAGAAATTACATAAATTACCTGAGGCTCTCCTCAGGTAATACTACATGGAGACCCAAGATTTGGTCTCTTATCTGTCTGCATCCAAAATCCATACTTTTTCCACTATTCCAAATTACTTGTAGGCAAGTCAGTACTCTCCTTCTCTCATTCTAAATAATTAGTCTATCTTTTTTTAGCATCCAGTATAAATTGTAGAGCCTGGATTGTAAGTTTAAATATTTTCATCCATATAGGTAAAAAGGTTGATGATCTGAACTATTCATGGTAAGACCAGATCCACAAATTAAAAATCACCTTAAGCCAGTTTTTTCAAGACATAATATATCTTAAAAGGCAATAATAAGCCATTGCAAGGGTCTTGTAGCCCATCAGTTGTTACTGTCCTTTGCACCTCCTGTCCTTGGATGCTGGACGGCTGTCTGCCTCCCCAGAGCAACCTCCATAGGGCTTTATCATCATTACCTGCTGAAAGCCAAGGCAGATGAAGGGCACATTGTCACTACAATTGCTCCCCCACTTATCAACATATTCTGAAAGCTAGTGACATCTGATTCGAGCTCTTTGCTGCCTTCTGTTCCTCTGACTTTGACAGATTTTAATGAGACAAATGCTAGCTGTGGATTTCCTTTCTTCATCTTCTCATACCTTGTCCCTCTGGAACTCATTTTTTGCTGCTGTTCTTTGCAAAATGGCAAGCAAGATGAAAAATTGCTGATAAGGAGGAATAGGCTTATGCCCAGAGGGTAAACCTAGTGAAGTTTTCCCAGTCTGTCTGACATTGATTCCTGCCTCTAACCCTTCAGTACTGTTGACCAGGTCTGCTCCTGACAGTCAGGAACATGGGCACCAAATAACTCATAAATGAAAAACAGCTGATGTTTCCAGAACTCTTTTATGTAATATAAATACTAGGAGGTTATTGGGTATGGCTCAGGTTCTCCAGCAAGTTGATAAACTTAGGGTTTTTAAGGAAAATCCAAGCAAGTTGGCAGGTGTATTCTCAATCCAAATACTTAAGAGAATACTCAGAATAAGGACCAATTATTGAGTATCAGCCATATCAGCTACTTTATATATGATTTTTTAATTATCTTCAAAGTTAAACTAGTAATACAATATTCTCAAACTAAAAGACCAGTTTTGAGGTTGGAGAGACCTACATCCAAAATCTTATCTTTATCACCTGAGGAGTTTCCTTCACAGTTTGAAAAATCTCATATGGCAGACCTTCAACAAAGCGAAAAGAATTATCATGACCACCTCCATTTCCTTACTTCCTCCCAGATTTTCTAATATCTCAGTTTAGAAGCTCAAGGTTTGGAGATAGAGGGAAAAAAGAGGAGACCATGGAAATCCTTACTAGGTGGGACAAGACTCTTGGGCACACAGGTTTGTGCCTCCTTTGCCTTGAAAACAATCACTCAGAGATTGCCCTGTGGTACAGAGCAGTGAAATAAACAATGAGTAGTGCTTGAGCAGTTTAAATCCACCACCCTCCAACAAGGAAACGAAAGGAATGAACTGGCCCTGTGTACAGATGTGAGACCCACAATATGATGCCATCACAACTGAAGACTGTGGTAGGATTTTCAGACATCAGCAGATGTTGGTCTGTGCCCAGGTGTCAAGTGAACACATTTCATCAAAAATAGAGACTGGACAAGGACATAGAGGCCAGAGGAGCCTCTTCCTGTGGCCATGATATTATTTCTGAGAGCTTCCCTCTGTGCACAGATGTCTTCTGGAAAAAAGGAAGGGGAGAGTGAAGGTGGAAAAGTCCTGAAATACTGTGCTTTATCTTAAAATGACTGAATTAAGGCTAACAAGACATAGTGATAGAAAAAAATCAGCATAATAAAATGGGGTGGAATAGATTGTGAGCTCTAGGACTTTAGAGCAAGATTGAACTCAAATATAGAAAAAGAAGAAAGTAGCATTTTGGTAAATATTAAGTTTTAGAGTGTGCTAATATTACCTGGTACATATGTTGTTCATATTTTTATGTATTGCTTAACATTATTGAATAAAACTGAACAAAGAAGAGAGCTTGGCGCACACATCTGCACAATTCCTTCAAAGATTACTTCAATTTACAGATCAATATTAATTGATTACTTGGTCAACCAGTCACAATGCAATATATTTGCAGTTATCCATTATTCCCCATACTTTCCATAAGGATGTCAATAAAGATTTGGCCATTTTCTAGCTTAAATCAAGATTTACAACACCTATAAAGAGTATGATGTATGATTATAAGAAATAAGTAGAGGCCTCAGAGTTAGAAAATCTCTTTAAATTCCACAATGTACTAGGGGAGGAAGATTGTAAAAATTATTTAACTTCACCAATAATCTGTAAAATGAGGGTCAAATTTATTAATAATATTTGATGTGAAGACTTGTTATGGAGATATGTGGATCAATTGAGGTCATCTAGATTAATTGCTACATAGATGTTTGTTCTTACCTATTAATATATGGATAAGATTTATTTTAACCTTATTATATTAAAAAGAAATAGTTGACTTAGAATATGTGTTTGTAATAAACCCATGTTGGCTCCTGGTGAGCTCCATTTAATTTTCCAAGTCCTGGTAAACCATTTACATTTTAAATTCATCCAAAAATTTTTGCCAAAGACAGTTTCAGAAATCCTTTCTCCTTTCATAGTCAGGGCAGAATGTATAAAAGAACTTTTGCGGGGAGAAAAGCAAGAACTCTTTTGGCCCCTCTCCAGTTCTCCATGAGTCCATGGAAATATTTGGCCCAGTTAATGATCACATTCAAAGTTGTTTTAAGTTTCCTGAGAGATTAATAATCAGAGCCCTAAAGATTTGGGATTAATTATCACCATCATTTTTACTCTCAACTAACCCGTTTTTCTTTTCCTACATCCAGTGAAACACAAGTTCTCAAACATATCAGTTTTCTCCTCTCCTGTTTGAAGATAATCTTCCTTAATAGGAAGAAGAGACAAATGAGAATTTAAGAGCATTAAATTCTCATTTAATGAGAATGGGTTCCCGTGCTGCATTCCCATTCTCCATTACTTCCTCTTAGTTCTCTTATGACATAACATAATGTGCCACTAACCATGAGCTCTTTCCTTCCCATTTCTCTTCCTTGACCTGAACCAACATCAGCTCACTTTGGGCACTAGTCTTCCTGACACTGACACCCTTCTTGAGAATCAAGCTTTTCTTGGCAACTTTCTGTCATGAGCCTCTCTACCACCTTCAGCACATGTTCACGTCAAATAGAAATTGTCTTCAGAGAGAACCCGTGCCAAGAAAATTCTTGGCATTTGAGAGAGCACATATCAAAGCAGAGTCTGGGGTTGTGAGGGACACTGACTGACCAGGAGGCCAGGTGGCAAGCCGCACTAGTACCAACTGGCAAACCCAGTGCAGATCAAGGTGCAGCACCAAGTCCCTCTGCCCCAGTGAGCACACAAGGAAGTTTGCTATAAAAATGAATAAATTTATTTCAGTACATAAGTATAAAAGGGGGTGATTTCAACAGAAATAACCAAAATCTTAACAATTGATATCTTTGAGCCACAAATTTCTGTTCTTCTTTTTATTTACTGGAATGTTCTAAGATTTCCTTAAGAGGCAGAGAAAACAATGTTGGACTGAACCTAATATTGTGACTCATTTTCGTGACCCATTTATTTTTGTCAGGAAAAGAAATTTTTATTTGCATTTGAGCCTGTGTTGAGTTCTTATTGAGGAATCAGCCCTAAGATAGGCAGAGAGAGGAGAGGCTATGTATAACACCTGATTCCTGATCTCAGGAGCATTTGTCACAGCTGAAAAAGTAAAGATTAACAGTAATACAAATATGTGTCCTGATTTGTATTATGAATCACAAATATAAGAGAGAAATTCAGAGACTAGGAAGATGAGTATGGATGGGAGCAATATGTCCCAGACTGTCCTCTACAGAAGCACAAGAGAACAATACTCTATTGTTCATTAGAATATTTAAAGTTCTGAGAAGTCTGAAGTAAAAGGAGCTCTTTAACCTTGAATAACTATACTTTCCCAAATATACTGGCAATAGAGGCTTTTTTTTTTAAGGAATACCTTTAGTATCTTATGGAATTGTCCCCACACCAGAGATGATGTTATCAGAAGCAGACTCATGCAGGATGTACATTTACGCTGGACTTTGAAGAGTGGGTAACTCTTGGATAAGCAGAGCATGAAGGTGGCTTCAGAGGGTGCAAAGCATCTTCTAGGAATGAAAGTACATGTGCTATACATCATATTTAGGGTCAAGATTGGTCATGAGAGTTAGAGACAGGCTAGGGGAAGAGAGAAAAGAGTCAAGTGGCCCCAGGTATAAGGATCAGGACGCTAGGGAGCAATGGTTGTCAAAATGTGAGTCCTGGACCACATGTATCAACATTTTCTGATGTATTTGTTAAACAGTTCTCAATTCAATTGACATGGAATTGAGGGTCATGGAAATTGCAATTTTCAAATTGTGTTTAAAATTTGCATTTTATTTTTTGAATTATACTTTATTGATTATGCTATTACAGTTGTCCCAATTTTTCCCATTGCTCCCCTCTACCCAACACCCCCTACTCACTCAGGCAATCCCCCACTCATGCATATAACTTCCTTGGCTACTCCATTTCCTGTACTGTACTTTATATCCCCATGGCTATTCTATAACTACCTATTTTTACTTCTTAATCCCCTCACCTCTTCACCCATTACCTTCACATCCCTGTCTCCTCTGGCAACCATCAAAATACTCTCCAGATCCATGATTCTGTCTCAGTACTTCTTGTTTCTTGGTTTGTTTTTAGATTCAATTGTTGACAGGTATGTATTTATTGCCATTTTATTGTTCATCATTTTGATCTCCTTCTTTTTCTTAAATAAGTTCCTTTAACGTTTCATATAATAATGGTTTGGTGACAATGAACTCCTTTAGTTGTTTCTTGTCTGGGAAGCTCTTTCTGGGCCCTTCAATTCTAAATGATAGCTTTGCTGGGTAGAGCCATCTTGGCTGTAGGTCCCTGCTTTCCATGACTTTGAATATTTCTTGCCAGTCCCTCTAGCCTGCAAA